>CM035416.1:76839579-76842079 GCA_020310875.1 Ceratopteris richardii
ACCATACTCTCTCATGCCCTGTCTTTGCCAAATGTCTAGAGCTCTCAAATGCAAGCCTGGTGAGTCGGCTAGTGGTGAGCTCTCTGACTCTCAGAATAAAGGTCACCAACTGGAAGAGGGCCTCCACTAGCATCGGTGGTGTGCCAAGCTCAGCTCGTATAATGTCATGTGGAACGGAGGGCTTGCTGCGCAGCAAGCGTGATATCATGGTGATCTGGGGCCTCTCAATCTGCGTCCACATCGCCTCTGTGATCCCTGGTGCCCATACTGCTGCTGCGTACATCAATGCGGGTGTCACTAGAGTGTCAAAGAGCCACCCCTTAGTCCGGGGCTCCTGAAAATGTGTCTGAAAGCAGCGTCTCTCCAATTCTGCAAGTGCCGCATAACCTCGCGTCAATCTATCTCTCGCAGCCTGTGCCATGGAGAATACCCCTGTGCTGCCCGAGAAGGTGATACCTAGGTAGACGTAGGAGTCCACTACCTCTATCTGTCCTCCGGCTGCTGTGAAAGAAGCGCGATGGCGTACTGTCCTGGAGGTATGGAAGATCATGACCTTGGTCTTGCCAAGGTTCACTGTGAGTCCTCTCTCCATGCAAAAGGTATCGAGCGCCTGTAAATGTGACTGCAACCCCTCCTGTGACTCTGAGAGCAGGACAATGTCATCAGCATATAATAGGATATGTACTGGCGTACCTCTGAGGTCTCCTCCTCGCCCTCCTGCTCGCTGTATATACTCCCTGATCTCGTTGATGTAGAGACCGAAGAGAGTGGGTGAGAGAGGGAAACCTTGTTTCACACCAATGGTGCTAACAAGGCTGTCTGATAGACCGCCGGGGCAGCGTACCCTGCCTGTGACTCGTGCATACAAAGCGTGGATGGCCCATAGCATGTCTGATGGAAGCTGTAACTCCTGGAGCCTTCGTAGTAGTCTCTCTCGAGGGACCATGTCGAAGGCTTTGCGGAAATCCACAAAGCAACAGTATAATCTCTGCTTCCTCGCCTTCGCGCTCTCAATCAAGCAACGAAGCACGAAGATGTGGTCGATGGTGGAGAAAGTGCGGCGGAAGCCTGCCTGGCCGGGTGCTCTGATCCCCGCTGCCTCAGGGTGTGTACTGAGCTCTGCCTCTAGTACTGCCCCATAGATCTTGGCCAGGATATGGCCTATCATAATAGTCCTGTAGTTCCCTGGGTCCATCATATCGCCGGACTTATGGATAGGCGTAATGGTATGCATAGTCCATGAGTCGGGTAATCCCTCAGCCAAAGCACGGTTGAAGAGATGGGCGATCAAGTGGGAAACTACATCTGCTGCGTATATAAAGTGCTCTCCCTGTAGCCCCGTGTGGTCTGCTGAACGGCCATGCTGTAGCCTATGGATGGCCTGTCGTACCATGCCTGCTGTGAAGAGGGTGGATATCACCGGACGCGGTGTGGAAGGAATCGGTAATGGTGGCTGTCCTGGGACGTCATATAACCTCTGGGCGTAGGTGTGCCAAGTCGAAGGATCTGCTATGGGTGTAGGTGGACGTGGCTCACGTAGTGCCCTCCACGCGGTGGCACAATCCCTACTCATGAGAAGGTCGATCAACTCTGCCTCCTGTCGTTCCTCGAAAGCTCGCCGCTTCCGGCGTGTGAGGGCTCGCATCTGTCGTCATGCCTCCCTCTCTGTGATGGATCCCAAGATACTCTGTGCTCTGAGATGTCGGTATAGTCGCCTACACTCCTCATCGTACCATCTATTCTGGGGTGTATGCCCCAGCCATGTCGGATGTGCAGTGTTGTGGGTGGTGTATGGGAAGCTGAGAGTAGCGGATGTATGGAGGATCGAGGAGAAGTGGGCGGTGAGGGTGTCCAAGGAGGCAGAGGGATCAAGGGAGTAGATGCGCTCTCGAACATGGGAGCTATAGATATGTGCTAGCTCATGTCTAAAGTGAATGGTGGTACGGGCTCGTGGCTGTATGGTGACGGTTTGGGGTATGCATGGTGAGCCGCGAATGGATAGGGCAAGATATGCGTGATCAGCTCCAATTAGTAAGGGTGGGATAGTGAATGAGGTGATCAGATGTGTCGCCTCCGGAGGTCCGATAACATAGTCTACCACACTGCCCCCTTGGTGTCGTGGGTGGAATGCAGGTGAGACCGCGCGAGGTGGGCCAGCTCTCCATCCCATTATATATAACGAGACGGTGTGCTGCTCCCATCTTGAGTAAGTGTCGGCCATATAAGGTGGGTGTGGCGGTGTCGGCTGAGGCTCTGAGTGTAGGCATGTCCTCTATGGTACGAAGCATCTCAGGGTCGTCAAAGTCGTAGATATCACACTGGTGGCTCTGAGTGCGGGCATTGAAGTCTCCTACAAGGAAGACTTCACCCATCCCGGTATACTCCATAATCGTGTCACTGAGGCAGTCATATGGCGATGTGGTGTCTGGTCCCTCCCCTCTTGATAGCTGCTCAAGGGAATGTGTGAAGCGTGAACCAATGGGTGCAATATAGCATACGG
>CM035416.1:76847079-76849579 GCA_020310875.1 Ceratopteris richardii
TGATATATATGCCAACCAAAATGTGCTGCTAGAGCAAGTACTGACCTAATAATAGTCATCCTAGACGTAGGAGCAAATGTCTCATCATAATCAATACCTTTTTGTTGTGCATATCCTTTGACAACCAACCTGGCCTTGTATCTATCAATAGTACCATCTGCTTTCCTTTTGATTTTAAAGATCCATTTTACACCTATAGCCTTCTTTCCTTCTGGTAACTCACATAGCTGCCAAGTTTGATTCTTATGAATAGAATCAATCTCTTCTTGCATAGCTTTTCTCCAAATAGGAATTTTAAGTGCATCTTTAACACACGCAGGTTCATCTTCAACAGTCGTAAGTGCCAAAATATCATGAATCTCAAAGTCTTCAGCAAAACTTACATGATCTTTTTGCTGTCTAGTTTGACTTTTTGTTCTTACATGATCTTGTTGTTGTTGTCTAGTCTGACTCCTTGTTCTTCCAGTAAAAGTCTTTATACCACTGTCTTTCCAAGTCTGATATAACCACGTAGGTGTATCCTTGAATAGTGGTGAAACTCTTTCTGAACTTTCAGCTTCCACAGGTTCTGGAACTTGTCCTATTGAGGTACTAGGACTTTCTGGAACTTTAACTTCTTCCATTTCTGGAATCAAAGTCTCTTGTGGAACTGACTTTGTAGATGGTTGTGAAATTCCTCTTTCTTCAAATTTTTCTTGAATACTAGGAATTTGAGGTTTAACTCCCTCCTGATATGGCTGAACATGTACATCCAGAATCTTTCTAAAAATTCCATAGTCATTTTCACTAATGAACTCCGGAATTTCTGCTTCTTTATCATAAACCTTATCTTCAGCAATATAAGCATTACGTGAAAGAATAACTTCACCTATCTCTGGAACATAAAACCTGTATCCTTTGCTTTCAACATGATATCCAATAACAACAGCTTTCTTTGCCTTTACATCTAGTTTGCCTCGGTCCTTTTTCTCAACATGTACATAAGAAAGTGATCCAAACACTTTGAAGTAACTCACATTAGGTTTTCTACCATAATAAGCTTCATACGGTGTGATTACCTTTAAAGCTTTTGTAGATGACCTGTTCAAAATGTGATTAGCTGTATGTACTGCATCAAACCAGAATTTTGGTGAAAGCTTCTTGGACGCCATCATGCTCCGCATCATTTCAACAAGTACTCTATTCTTTCTTTCTGCAACACCATTTTGCTGAGGAGTATAAGCAATAGTAAGGTGTCGAGTAATACCTTTCTCATCGAGAAATGTCTGGAACTCATTTGACAAGTATTCTCCACGTCTATCACTTCTGAGAATCTGGACAGTTTCCTGACTTTCATTTTCAACCATAGCTACAAACTTCTTGAACATAGGAAAGACTTCTGACTTCGACTTAAGACCATAGATCCATGAGTATCTTGTAAAATCATCCACAAATAGGACAAAATACCTGAAACCCTGAATAGAGTCTGCTCTCATAGGACCATTCACATCTGAATGAATAATCTACAATTTCCTGGTAGCTGTAATATGACCATGTTTCTTGAAAGGTAGTTTATGCATCTTACCTTCAAGACAACCTTCACATATATCTGAATCATCAGGTAGCTTGAATGAGGGTAAACTCTCAACCATACCTCTATCTTTGATATTCTTGAGAGCTCCAAAATTGATATGTCCAAATCTTTCATGCCATAGCTTCATATCTTCCACCGGTGACGAAGATTTGACTGCATATGCTTGACTGATTTTTGACAAAACAAAGACCCCTCCTTGTTGCTTACCTTGTAAAAGACACTTGTCTTCTTTATGTGATAAGATCTTACAAAGATCTTTCTCAAATACAACTTTAAAACCATCACTTAAAAATGCAGATATAGATAGCAGATTCTTCTTCATTTCAGGTACATAAAGGACATCTGAAATTTGAAAAACACCACCTTCTCTTGACTTTAGGGTTACTGTACCTATTCCCACAACATCCAAATCATTGCCATCTGCAATAGTAACTCTTCTACCTGAAGAATAGGAGAGAGAAGAAAATACATCTCTACAACCTGTCATATGCTTTGTAGAACCTGAGTCGAATATCCAAGGACTTGCTGAAAGAAATTGTAAAGCTGCTTGATCAAAAGCTACTTCCTCAATAGTGATACAGGCATAAGAATCATCTTGAGATTTCCCTTTTTTATCATCTTCTGCAACATTACCTGATGCCTTTTCTTTTCTGCTGCAATCCTTTTATAACATTCTGACTGAATATGTCCACGTTTCTTGCAAAAAGAACATATTTTTACCTTCTTCTTAGAAGAATTCTCTTTAGATGTCGTAGATACAGAATCTGAAGTAGAAGGTGAGAGGGACCTACTTTCCTTCTTGGATTTTTGTTCCTTCTTCTTATCCTTCTTCTTCTTACCCTTTGATGAAGATGAAAGTGCTTCTTCATTCTCTTCCATTCCCTTCAACTGAGCTTCATCTTGAATCAGTAAGAACTCTAATTCTTC
>CM035416.1:76875864-76878364 GCA_020310875.1 Ceratopteris richardii
GTCTAATCCCATTGACATCATTACCTGTAATGATGATGTCATCTACATAAACACATAAGTATATTACCTCTGTACTACTTCTCTTTATGAATAGAGAAGTGTCTGCTTTGCTCATCACAAATCCTTGGTCTTGGAGGTAGGTGGTCAATCTGTAGTTCCATGCTCTAGGTGCCTGCTTTAAACCATACAGAGCCTTCTTCAATTTACAAACATAATGTACCTTTTTTGGATCTTCATAGCCAGGTGGTTGTGACATGTAGACTTCTTCAGATATCCATCCATTTAGGAATGCATTCTTCACATCCAATTGGTACATGTTCCAATTCTTGGATGCAGCTACACTCACCAAAACTCTGATAGTTGGCATCTTGGCCACAGGAGAAAATGTCTCCTCATAATCAATGCCTTGGGTTTGTCCAAAACCCTTGGCTACCAACCTAGCTTTGTACCTGTTAATTGTTCCATCTGAATTCTTCTTCAATTTGTAGATCCATCTGGATCCTATTACCTTCATAGAATCTTTCTTGGGTACCAAGTCCCAAGTATCACTCTCTTTGAGGGCTTCTATCTCCTCATCCATGGCTTCTCTCCATTCTGGCTTTGTAATTGCTTCTTCATAGGTACCTGGTTCTTCATTCAACAAGTCTTTTGCAAGATATACAGAATGTTTAGTTACAAGTGATGTGTCATACCCAAATCTGATAGGTTTCTTCTTCTCTCTCTCTGAGATCTTCTCATAGCTTGAGTAGAAGTTTCTGCCTTGTCCTCCAATTGCTTCATCTTCATCTTTCCTTTGGATTTCCAAGCCTTGAACTCTTCAAGGTTTATGGTATCATCATCTGAGCTTGAGTCTTCTTGCTGAGTTGGCTCTTCCTTGGTAAGCTTTGGAAAATCTTCCTCCATGTCATAAGGTAGACTCACTTTCCTGCATTCATTCTCATACCATGAGTCATTCTCATCAAATATGACATCTCTGCTTACCTTGAACCCTTTGTTTGTGGGGTTGTAGAATCTGTATCCCTTTTGGTTCAAATCATAACCAATGAAGATACATTTCTCTGCCTTTGGGTCTAGCTTTCCTCTTACCTGTGAGGGAATATGCACATATGCTACACATCCAAAGATTTTGCAATGATCCAGAGAGGGTCTCTTACCATGCCAAGCTTCATATGGTGTCATGCCATCAAGTGATTTGGATGGCAACCTATTGATGAGATAAGTGGCAGTGGATACACTCTCTGCCCATAAGTAATTTGGCAACTTTTTCTCATTTAGCATAGACCTAGCTGTTTCCACTATAAGTCTATTCCTTCTTTCTGCTACCCCATTTTGTTCAGGTGAATACCTTGTAGTGATCTCCCTCTTGATGCCTCTTTCCTGCAAGAAATCTTCAAACTCATTGGAGAAGTACTCTCCTCCACCATCTGATCTTAGCCTCTTCAAGCTTCTACCTGTTTGATTCTCAACAAGTGCAAGATACCTCTTGAAACAATTAAACACTTCATCTTTATGTTTCATAAAATATAAAATGGTCCACCTGCTATAGTCATCAATGAAGGACACATAATACCTTGAACCAGAAATGGAAGGGTCCTTGCTAGGTCCCCAAACATCTGTGTGTACCAAGTCTAGGTAGTCTTCATGCATGAAACCTTTCCTTGAGTAGGGTAATCTGTGAGACTTACCAAATTGACATGATCCACATTTATAAATCATGTGTTGCTTGGATACATTAGGTATCCCAAGCACACATTGATCCCTGCACATTTGCTTGAGAGTCCTTTCTCCTATGTGCCCTAATCTTTTATGCCATATCTCTAGCTCTGAAAGTGTCTGATCCTTGTAATTATACAAAGCAATGTTTTTTGTATCTTCTAGCTCAAATGTAAATAATCTACCTGATTTCTCCCCTTTGGCTATCCTTCTGAATCCTTGTTTGGGTCCTCCACATATGCTCCATGTTGTGTGAATCTGACCTGCAAACCTTTCTCCACAATCTGACCAACACTCATCAAATTCTTAGTTATTGTTGGTACATAAAGTACCCTGCTTAATAGGTTCTGATTACCATCACATGTCTTCACATTTCCAATTTTGACAACAGAGTGTTTAGTGTCATCACCTGTTTGTACCTGATGTTTACCCTTGGGCTCTTCCAAATCAGAAAGTAATGCCACATTGCCAGCTACATGGTTAGAACATCCTGAGTCAATGTAAAATAAATGATCATCATTTGTACCTATCTTGGAGGTCATATTCATGATCAATAAGGAGTCATCCTGCTCCTCAGTGTAGTTGTTGTAGTCTCTTCTATTTCTGAATCCACCTTGGTAGTTTCCATTGTGGTTGTTGTTGTAGTTGTTGTTGTATTGGTTGTTGTACCCATTGTAGCTTTGATGTTGGTTGAATCTGCCTCTTCCTTGAGAGTATCCACCTCTTGAGTAGCCTCTTCCTCTCTGATTTTTGTAGTTCTTGTAGCATTCATCTGTGGTATGATTGG
>CM035416.1:76893364-76895864 GCA_020310875.1 Ceratopteris richardii
TGGGATCCTCATATCCAGGTGGTTGTGACATGTAGACCTCTTCAGATATCCATCCATTCAAGAATGCATTCTTCACATCCAATTGGTACATGTTCCAATTCTTGGATGCAGCTACACTCACCATAATTCTGATAGTTGGCATCTTGGCCACAGGAGAAAATGTCTCCTCATAATCAATGCCTTGGGTTTGTGCAAAACCCTTGGCTACCAACCTAGCTTTATACCTGTTTATTGTGCCATCTGAGTTCCTCTTGAGTTTGTAGATCCATCTGGATCCTATAACTTTCATGGAGTCCTTCTTGGGTACCAAGTCCCAAGTATCACTCTCCTTGAGAGCCTCCATTTCTTCATCCATTGCTTCCTTCCATTCTGGTTTAGTAATAGCTTCCTCAAATGTACCTGGTTCTTCACTTAAGATATCCTTTGCAAGATATACAGACTGCTTGGTTACAAGTGAAGTATCATACCCATACCTAATAGGTTTCTTCTTTTCTCTTGAAGATCTCCTCATAGCTTGAGTTGAGGATTCTGGATTGTCTTCAAGTTGCTTCATCTTCATCTTCCCTTTGGATTTCCAAGCTTTGAACTCTTCAATGTTGATGGTGTCTTCATCATCTGAGCTTGTGTCCTCCTTCTGAGTTGGTTCTTGCCTGACAAGCTTTGGAAAGTCTTCTTCCATATCATAAGGTAGGCTAACTTTCCTGCACTCATTATCATACCATGAATCATTTTCATCAAAGATGACATCTCTACTTACCTTAAAGCCTTTGTTTGAGGGGTTATAGAACCTGTATCCTTTCTGATTCAAATCATAACCAATGAAAATACACTTTTCAGCCTTAGGGTCTAGTTTTCCCCTTACCTGTGAGGGAATATGCACATATGCAACACACCCAAAGATCTTGCAATGATCCAGAGATGGTCTCTTACCATGCCAAGCCTCATAGGGTGTCATTCCATCAAGTGTCTTTGATGGCAACCTGTTGATTAAGTATGTGGCAGTAGATACACTCTCTGCCCAAAGATTATTTGGTAATTTTTTCTCATTAAGCATAGACCTAGCTGTCTCCACAATGAGTCTATTCCTTCTTTCAGCTACCCCATTTTGTTCAGGTGAGTACCTTGTGGTAATCTCCCTCTTGATGCCTCTTTCCTGCAAGAACTCTTCAAAGTCATTGGAGAAGTATTCTCCACCACCATCAGACCTTAACTTCTTCAAATGTCTACCTGTTTGATTCTCTACTAGTGCAAGATACCTTTTGAAACAGTTAAATACTTCATCTTTATGTTTCATGAAGTACAAGACAGTCCATCTGCTATAATCATCTATAAAAGATACATAGTACCTTGATCCAGATATGGATGGCTCCTTGCTTGGTCCCCAAACATCTGTATGCACCAATTCCAAGTAGTCTTCATGCATAAAACCTTTTTTGGTATATGGCAATCTGTGTGACTTACCTCATCTCCTGATATGTATCCATACAAGCTTCTCCCTTGTAGATAAGTCTTCATTCTCAATGACCAAGCCTGGTAGTTTTTTCTATCCAATTTGTCAATGAAGGAAGGAAAACCATCACCCATGATTACCTTGTTTTGCTCTGTACCACTGTTGGATGTGATGGCTGGGTACAATCAGAAGATCAAGTTGGTGCTGCTAGACCTGCTTCACACCTGCCCTCTCTTCTCTTCAGATATGGTTAGGAGACTCCTTGAGCTTCCAAATGACACCAAGAAACTATATATGTGCTTTACAAAATGATTGAGTAATGACCAAATCAAAACAGATGATTTTGAACCTTCACAACTCCAAAAAACTTTCTATTCCTGTATTGACACCTGCTCAGTCCTAAGCTCAGTGTATCCAGCACACTTGCAATTGGTTTAATTCCTTCTCGGAGTATTAAATTAACTTAACAAGCTACCATTAGCAAGTTAAATCACTCCAAATAACAAACTATACACTGAGCATGATCTTTAGCAAAATCAGGGACACCCCCGATTTTTTAGGAACAACACAGAAATATACCAGTGATCACTTCGACAGTGATTTCTCCCAATTAGCTGAATAGAATGACTTGAAATTTTTTAGTGTTGTAGAATGCTTTGAGTTGGTTCCAATGAGCCCTGGATCATCAAATTTGGTTCAGTAGATCTTGAGATATGTCCTGTTGAAGTTGACAGACTTTGAGGTGAATGACTCAGAGAACACAAAGTTAAGAACTATGAGTATATGTATTGAAACTATCAAATGTACATTCCCATTGGCATGTAGATAGATAGATAGATAGATAGATAGATAGATAGATAGATAGATAGATAGATAGATAGATAGATAGATAGATAGATAGATAGATAGATAGATAGATAGATAGATAGATAGATAGATAGATAGATAGATAGATAGATAGATAGATAGATAGATAGATAGATAGATAGATAGATAGATAGATAGACCGATAGATCGATAGATAGAGAGATAGAGAGATAGACAGATAGA
>CM035416.1:76913364-76925864 GCA_020310875.1 Ceratopteris richardii
CTTAAACTAAGAGAAGTATGAATAGCTCATGATCGCAACCCGGTCTCAAAGCTTGAGGGTCCCTTGCAAAGCAACAAGGAAGGTCATTCAAAGATCAACCAGTCCATTGTCATCGACATCATCAGTAAATAATAAGGCAGCCCAGGTAGATTTGGAAACTTTACTTTCTAGATTGAATATCAAATTTCCATCCTTCAGAGGGCTAGCACAAGAAGACCGAGATGATCACATTAGGAGATTTTTAGCCTTATGTAAGACAAGGGGTATGATGGGAAGAGAAGATGCATTTTTTATTCTTTTTTTTTTGCAACATTAGAAGGACTAGCAGACAAATGGTTTAGTCAGTTCGTCGACAACCATTTCACCACATGGGACTTGATGAAGGAAGCATTTAGAACACAGCTCCAACAAGGGAACACCACTGAAAACATTATTGAAGAATTAGAAAATTTAAGACTAGGTCCTGGGGAGACCTTCCCAAAATTTGTTACCAGATCTAAGGTATTAATGGCCAAACTACCAG
The DNA here is from genome assembly GCA_020310875.1 of Ceratopteris richardii. Taxonomy (NCBI): domain Eukaryota; kingdom Viridiplantae; phylum Streptophyta; class Polypodiopsida; order Polypodiales; family Pteridaceae; genus Ceratopteris; species Ceratopteris richardii. The sequence goes on from CM035416.1 coordinate 76,913,888, forward strand.
ACCCTCCCCATGATTTTTTTATCAAGAAGTGGTTGGCTAAACCACTTCCCATATCAACACAATGTAAAATAAAAGAGTTAGTTTTACCGATAGCAACAATAGAAGAATTTATCAATACAGCTACAAGATTGGAACAAATTAGATAGCAGTATGGGGCAAGCTCTTCCAATTTATCATATCCTGCAGAACATGAAGACCTAGTAATTCAGCTAAGGAAAGAGCTTGAGAGCTTGAAAAGAAATAAGCCACACAAAGAGAAGGAGAGCCCAGTAACTCAGTTGAGGCGTGAAATTGAAGCACTGAAGTTACAAAAGGAACAGGAAGCCCAAGCAGAAGAGCTGGCTCAACTTCGACAGGAGTTGCAGGAACTCACGGGAAAGGCATCAAAAGTGGACTATGGTGTACCATGTGCAGCAAGCAGGGTCATGTGGTAATTGGGTGTCCATTATTAAGTATAACTTGTCGACTATGCAGGAAAGCTGGTCATGAGGCCCATGAATGTCAGTCAAGAGGGATGCCTGCACAACCTTATTGGGCACAAGGAGGTGCTCAATTCTCAACTAATGTAATGGCGATAACCCCCAACCAAGGTAACAACTATAACCAAAGACCCAAAGGTAATTATGGAAATGGTCCTAGAAGGCCAATTATCTATTTCAGGGTGTGGAGAGTGTGGACATTATCAAAGTAAATGTAGCCTGCTAGAAAATGCCCCCCTTGTAGGAATTGCCCAGATGTCAGGGATCATTATACAAATTGTTGCCCACAAAACAAGCATCTACATCTGGGCCCCATCTCCAAATGATCTCCATAGATAATCATGGAGAAGCAAAAGGAGCCAATGTTGTCCAATCATCATCCACAAGATTGGTACAGTTAGAAGAAATCGACTCCATGTTCATGTAGACAAGAAAAAAGGGAAAATTCCAAAAGAATCAAGCCAGGGATCAAGTACTTTTGGAAGTTACATGGATCAGAGGGTACATCAGAGAAAATCAGATATATGTGAAGATGCAAAATAAGAGAAAGGAAGCTCAACAAAATGTGAAGAGGTAACACAAAAAGAAGATTTTTCAGAGACTAACGTTTTCATTAGGAATGCAACTGGGCCCATAAGGATCTTGAGAAATCAAACAACAAAATTGATCTTCGGGAATCTGGAGCTTCAAGATTATTCAAGTCAATCAAAACAGAGGTTAGTATTCTTGAGTTGATAAAAATGGATGCAAAATTCAGGTCTTAAGTGTTGGAGATAGACGTCTGCGGAAGCACGCGAACAGCACAAGGAAGAAGAAGAAGCTTGGAGCACAACACACAAGACTGAATGTATTACTAGAGAATGTACAAAAATAAGTAGCCCATTAGGGCAATAGGCGTATATACAAGCCGGGGGAAAAAAACCTCCTAAAGAGGGAAAAAAGTGCCCCGGCGGTCCTAGAGTGTTCACACACATCACTACCTAAATATATCAACAAATCCCCCCTGGGAGTGATGCGGTGAACAAGGAGCTGGCACTCATGTATAAGGAAGTGCCAAGCTATGTGGAAATCACTCCACAAAAGGAAGTAAGCCCAAAGCTTTGCGGAAAGCTTCAAACTTCTCCCTAGGCAGAGCCTTCGTGAAAAGGTCTGCAATGTTCTCCTGCGTGGGCACATATGCCAAGCTGATCTCCCCAGCAAAGAACCTCTCCCTGACATAGTGATAATGCACCTCAATGTGCTTAGTGCGAGCATGGAACACAGGGTTCCTCGCAACTGCCAATGCGCTCTGACTGTCAGTGAAGATGGTGGTGGCAGAAGACTGGCCAACACCCAAATCAGCCATAAGGCGTCTGAGCCACACACACTCAACAGTCGCTGTGAAAGCTTCCCTTTACTCAGCCTCACAACTGGAAGTGGCCACAGTAGGCTGCTTCTTGCTCAACCAAGATATACATGAGCTACCAAGCATGAAGCAAAAACCACTGGTGGACACACGAGTGTCATAGCAACCAGCCCAATCTGAGTCAGAAAAAGCATGCAAATCTGGCGGTAGTGATCCCCCCTTGGGATAAAACAACCCAAGTAGCCGAGTACCACTCAAGTAGCGAAAGATGCGCTTAACCGCTTTCCAATGCGTGACTCTTGGGCAATGCATAAACCTGCTCATCTGTGAGATAGCAAACTGAATATCTAGCCGATTAATGCATAAGTAAATCAAGCATCCAACAGCCTGCTGATAGAGAACAACATCAAATGCATCTCCAGCATCATGAAGACTCAATCGTAAACCTGTCTCCATAGGAGTGGCAATAGGCTTACAGTCTTCAAGGCCAAAACGCTGCAATAATGTGTCAATATATTTCGTTTGACACAAAGCCATTCCACCATCAACGTGCATAAACTGAATGCCCAAATAGTGATGCAAATGCCCCAAATCAGACATCTCAAATGAGGCATGCAAATCAGCCTTAAAATCAGCAATATGTGTCTCAATAGGACCAGTGAGCAGCATGTCATCAACATAGACAACAATGATCAGAAGCACATCATTAGCACGCTTAACATATAAGGTGCTTTCAGTTGGACTATTCTCAAAACCATGTGCAATCAGATAGGCATGTATCTTCTCATACCAAGCACGTGGTGCTTGCTTTAAACCATATAATGCCTTCTTTAACCTGCAAACCTGGTTTTCATGCCCTTTCTGCACAAAGCCACGGGGCTGAAAAACATACACTTCTTCATGCAAGTCACCATTCAGAAATGTTGTTTTAATGTCCAACTGATGTACATTCCAACCATGATGGGCTGCAAGTGCACAAATGCTGCGAACAGTAGTCATACGGCATGTAGGTGCAAAGGTCTCATCAAAATCAATGCCTCTTTCCTGTGCATAACCCTTTGCAACAAGCCTAGCCTTATACCTGTCAACTGTACCATCAGGTTTACGCTTCAGCTTGTATACCCACTTAGTGCCAATGGCCTTCTTGCCAGGAGGCAAGTCACATAAAGACCATGTACCATTCTTCATTATAGCATCATATTCAGATTGCATACCAGCCATCCAATTTTCTGAATTTTGTGCTTCATCAAAAGAAACAGGCTCATTCTCATCACAGAGACTAGATGCAGCCATAGCATAGCAATCTGATGCAAAGGAGGCACTATGAGAGCCTGAACGAGTACGATGTGACAAAGGTGCACCTAATTTGCTGTCACGCAAAGTCTGCACCAGCCATTTTGGCATAGTTTTTGCCTGCTCAATATCAGCTCTCTCATCAACAAGTGCATCATGTAAATCTGCATCAGAAATGGAATGATCTGAATCATCATATGAAACCTGCAAAGGCTGAGAAGTTGCCTCATTAGGACCAGCACTAGCCTGTCCACCTGTAAAAAGAGGCATCAAAGTATCATACATGTCTTTGGAGCTAACAGATGTCTCCTTAGTACATGAAAGCAATGGCTGAATAGCATCTTCCACAAAGACAACATCACGGCTAACCAGAATGCGTTTAGTCTGTGGATGATACAGACGATAGCCTTTACTTTCAGAACTGTACCCAACAAAAATACATTTTACTACCTTATCATCCAATTTTCTGCGATGTTGTTCAGGCACTAATGCATATGCCAAACAACCAAAAACACGCAGATGAGCAACAAATGGCTTGCGGTCATGCCAAGCCTCATATGGAGTGATAGACTGCAACGCTTTAGTGGGACACCTGTTCAGTACATATGCTGCACACATGACAGCCTCAAGCCAGAAACTATGTGGTAAAGCCTGACTTTTGACCATGCACCTCGCCATCTCCATGAGTGACCTGTTCTTTCGTTCAGCAACTCCATTCTGTTGAGGTGTATACGGCACTGTACACTGGTGTTTTATCCCACGTTCAGCCAGAAATGCATTAAAATCTGAAGACATATATTCCCCCCCTCGATCAGAACGGAGGGTGCCCATTTTACATGCTGACAGATTTTCAGCTAAAACCAAAAACTATTTGAAGCACATGAACACTTCGGACTTTGCTTTGAGTGGATATACCCATGCATGCCTAGAAAAATCATCAATGAAAGTCACGAAGTAAAGGTAATTTCCAAAAGAGGGTGTCTGCATAGGACCACAGACATCACTATGTACAAGCTGCAATTTCTGCGTAGCCCCAACTGAACCATCTTTTGGAAAGGAAGAACGCTGCATTTTGCCCAAAATACAGCCTTCACAAACATGTTTTCCAGGTGCCTCAAGTTTGGGCAAAGAGGACACCATTTCAGATTTCTGCAGGCGTAACAAACTAGCAAAATTCACATGACCAAAGCGTGCATGCCAAAGCTTTGCATCTGACATAGCCTGAGAATCATGAACTGCACATGCCGAATCATTCACAGATCTTTCATAGTCTATGAGCTTATACAGCCCACGACATAAAATGCCAGAAGCAATAATCACATCGCCATTTGAGAGATCATGAACTGTACACCTGTCAACGAATTTCACAACCAAGCCAATCTTGGCTAATGCAGAAACTGATAACAGGTTCTTTTTGATCCCTGGCACAAATAAAGCATCTGACAAAGTGAAAGAACTACCATCAACAGTAGTCAGAATGATCTTACCAACTCCCATAACAGGATAAGAGGAGTTATTGGCGCATGTGACAGTATTCCTTGTAGGGGCAGGCTCGAGTGAAGAGAAGAAACTACGCTGCGAGGTAATATGTTTGGTCGCCCCACTATCAAAGTACCAAACATCTGAGTCTACTGCAGACATGCACTGATCATGTGAAGATGGGTCAAAACTGCAGACAGTAGTAAACGCCCATTCTTCTTCCTGCACAAGATTTGCAGACTCTGTTTTTGGTGTAGAGGCCTCTGCAACAACCATTCCAGCCTCTTTCTTCTTTGCCTCTTTAGCAGCCAGTTTTGGACAGTTCTTTATAATATGATCATTTCCTTTACAGTACTTGCAGAACAATTTCTGCTTTTCTGATTTCTTTTCATCTTTATCCTGGTTTTTATATTGTGCAGCATTTGCAGATTTCTGCTTACTAGTAGAAGAGCTCCATTTTCCTTTGCCCTTCTGACTAGCCAGGAAAGCTTGATCTGCAACACGCATAATGGACCTGTTCTGCCTGGACTGATCTTCCTGCAACAGAACAGAGACTACCTCGAAAACACCCTGAGTATGCTCACCAAATTTCGTGCGAATCTGAGACTGCAAACGGAGGAGTGTCGACGGCGCCCTAGAAGAAGCGACGACCTGCTCTGATACCAATTGTTGGAGATAGACGTCTGCGGAAGCACGCGAACAGCACAAGGAAGAAGAAGAAGCTTGGAGCACAACACACAAGACTGAATGTATTACTAGAGAATGTACAAAAATAAGTAGCCCATTAGGGCAATAGGCGTATATACAAGCCGGGGGAAAAAAACCTCCTAAAGAGGGAAAAAAGTGCCCCGGCGGTCCTAGAGTGTTCACACACATCACTACCTAAATATATCAACATTAAGTACTACAGATTATTGATGAGGCTTCCTCATCCACCTTAGTGTCCAAGAAGGCCAAGGGAAGGGTGTAGAAGAAGCACCTCTCATAGACTATAAGAGTTCAAGACTGACAGTCACAATTAAAGGATTAAAGCTACAAGGAGTCATTGTGGATGGTGGGTCTGGCATAAATTTGATGCATGCGCATACCATGGAGAAGCTTGGCCTACGCCCATCTACCCACTTCACCGTCACTTTGGCAAATCAAAGCAAAGTAAGGCCAATGGGGGTGAGTTCCACTCAAAGTGCAAGGTAATCTCTTCATTTTGGATTTTGTGGTATTAAGACTTACCTAGGTAGAAGGAGGATTCCCTCTTGATTGGAAGACCATGGCTGAGGCATGCAATTGTCATGGATGACTGGGGTAAAGACACTATGTGGGTACAACAGAAGGAACAGGAACTTAAACAGATATATTTAGAGGAGGGTCCAAATCATCAAGGGAACACCATCATGATGCAATCAGTTGGCATTTGCATGGAACAATAAATGGAGGACCAACCACAATTAGAGTACGAGGAGGAAGAAGACATTCTGAATTAGCTGCAAGCAGGTAACTCTTCCTCTTGATTTGGAGTTTTTCTAAATAGTTCTTGCACAGATGAATGTTATGATGAAAGGAGGATAAAGTTCAGGTTGATGGATTGGGAGAACCCATCACAGACCACAAAAGGGGGAGGAATACACCCCTCAAGTACAACTTGGAAGAGAATACGACAACAACATGGAATAAAGTTACTGAAATTAAAGACAAGGTAAAACATACTAGTGATGAATGTTCTCTACCAATTCAAGAAATCCCTATAGGATGGATGCAGGATAAAGAGGGATATATTGAGATCTAGAACACTCCTCCTTATGCAACAATTTAGGAAAAGCTATTGGAGGAAAACAAGGTTAGAGATGAGCATGTAGATACCATGGTAGATAGAAACCTAGTCAAAGAAGTACAATTAGGCACTCAGGAAAATATTCATCCAGGTAAAATCTTTCTTGATACACTATGCAGATGTTTTTGTGTGGCATTATAAAGACTTAGAAGGAGTGCCTACCACTTATCAAGAGCACAGAATTCCTCTGGTTGATGGAGCTAAACCAGTAAGAGGAAAGAGTTATAGACTTAATCGAAAATATGTTGAAGCTGTTTACCTGGAAATACAGAGCATGGAGGATGGAGGAATCATCATTCCTGTGGAACACTCAAAATGGTTTTCACCAATGGTTATAGCACCAAAGAAGAATACCAACAAAATCAAGATTTATGTTGACTTTAGAGTACTCAACAAGGTAACCATTCCATACGGATTCCCCGTGCCTTTTGCAGAGCAGTTCATTGAAGAAGTGGTTGGACACGCATTATATAGCTTTATGGACGGCTTTAGTAGATATAACCAAATATCCATCCACTCAGAGGATCATGAAAAGACTATTTTTATCACACCATGGGGCACATATGTGTATGTAAAAATGTCATTTGGACTTAGAAGTGCTCTAGCCACCTTTAACAAGATTGTTAACCTCATTTTGGGACCCTTACTGCAGGAAACACTTAGAATTTTCATGGATGACTTTTCTTCATTGTCAGGCTCTCACAAGGAGACCCCTTTGGATTGCTTGGATAATCACTTGAGAGAGCTACAAAATGTTTTTAAAAGATGCAAGAAAACTAAACTAAAGTTGAACCCAAAAAAATATCATTTCCTTGTGACAGAAGGAACCCTCTTGGGGCATGTGGTATCTGCTAAAGGTATGGCTCTAGACCATGATAAAATTATTTGTATATTGAAGTTACCTAAACCCAAATCTCCTAAAGAGATTCAAAGCTTCTTGGTGCATACTAGGTACCACAGAAGGTTTATCAAAATGTATGCAGAGATAGCCAAGCCACTGGCTAGACTTACAGGTAAAGAAGTACCCTTTAAATGGGAAGAAGAAGAAGAAGGGAATGCTTATTAGACATTAAGGTCCAAATTGGTGGTTGCACCAATTCTTATCACACTAGATTGGTCAAAACTTTTTCATGTACATGTAGATGCCAATGCATATGTAGTGGGTGCAGTTTTGGCTCAACATAGTGAAGAATACAAACTTGATAGACCTATTCAGTATGCTAGTCGAATTTTGACTAAGGCTGAAAAAAATTATAGCACCACAGAAAGGAAGGCGCTAGCAATGGTTATCGCTATACAAAAGTTTTGTCATGATTTGCTAGGTGTGAAATTTGTTATCATCACTGATCATCAAACACTCGGGCATTTATTGAACAAGCCACAAGCGACTGGGAGGATATGGAGCTGGCTACTTTTGCTCTAGGAATTTGATTTTTCTATAGTCCATAGAACAAGTAAAGAAAATATCATGGCAGACCACCTATCTAGGATCAACATGATGGATCAAGCGATTGGATTAAATGATGATTTTCCATATGCTAATTTGTTTGTTGTACAACCACAAGGTTGGTATGATGACATCAACAATTTTCTTAATATTGGATTGTATCCAGAGAAATCTAGCACTGTGCAAAGAAAGAGGCTACTAATCAAAAGCAGACCTTTTACCTTTATTAAGGGAAAATTATATAAACAGGGAAAGGACAACAGGTTTAGGAAGTGCATGGAAGAAGAAGAAGTGAGGAAAATCCTTAAATTGGCACATGAAGGAGCACATGGTGGGCACCTTCCAGCACACATTATGAGCCAAAGAATCCTTGATACTGGCTTATGGTGGCCTACATTATTCAAAGATGCAGAGGAATGGGGAAAAGCATGTGATGTCGGTCAGAGGTGTGGACCAAAGCCAACAAAGCAGTGGCACAACCCCTTGATTATTTCCACTTCTTGGCAACCATTTGAGAAGTGGGGACTAGATTTCATAGGGCCCATCTACCCCGCGTCGGTTCCAAAGAGACAAAAGTACCTTTGATCACCACTGACTTGCAACAAAGTGGGCTAAAGCTATTGCCTCCCCCGATTGCACCACACAAACAGTTACTGATTTCCTTTATAATAACAATATTTGTAGATTTGGATGTCCCCTTGAAATTTGTATAGACCAAGGTACTCATTCTGTGAACAAGGTCCTACATGAAATTTTTAATAGGTACAAAATTCTTCATAGGACATCTTGTGCCTATTATCCAACAGCTAATGGATAGGCAAAATCCTTCAATAAGGTATTAATTGCCATGTTAAGGAAGGAATGTATGTTACAGCCCACTTCCTGAGGCATAGCTTATCAAGGTATCCTATGGGCATACAGATTAGCTTACAAAGAAGCTACTGGATATTCTTCATTCCAATTGGTTTATGGGATATTGCCTATTGAACCCTTTGAATTTTTGCATGGGTCACCAAAACTAGCATTCATGCAGGGAAAGAAAGATTGTGGTGTCTCTTAGAGGCTTGAAGCACTGCACAAAGTGGAAGAGATACGTATATATGGTGCACAACAATTGCAAGAGACTCAAATGAACAGGAAGGAGGTGGATGGTCGAAATCTGTGGAACAATAACTTACAAACTGGCATGTTAGTTCTTCTTCATAGACCTCAAATCCACACACAAGTAAGGGGAAAATGGCTTCCACACTGGGAAAGACCTTATACAATTAACACAATGTTGAATTGGGGTGCAGTGGAGTTAGAGACTCGCAAAGGAGAGGTACTACCACTGGTCAATATATCAAGGCTCAAGGCCTATCATCAACACAAGTGAAGATTTCTGGATCACCTGGAACTTAGAAAATTTGTCCAGGTTGCACATAGTCTTCTCATTCCCTTTTTTCTTAAGTTTTAGTAGTTTTTATCCATTTTCATGCTTCTTCCTTGAGTTTTTATGCAACTTAGAAGCCATTTCACAACCCTTTGCATAAGCAAAATATTAGGAATTTTTAAAACATTTTTAGAATTTTTTCTAGCATTTTTTCATCTTTTTCGAATGTCATTTTCTTGGTAATATGGAGGAATAAAGGAAGCTCTTTGTGCTTTTGAGTGAGAAAAGTGACCTAGAAACGTAGAGAATTTTTTTGAGAATTTTTTTATTTTTTTGGATTTTTTTTGGGATTTTAATTGTATCTTTTATTTAATTTTTGGGTTTTATATAAAAAAGACCCCCCATGTATAATTTTCTTTTATATATAAATAAAAAAATAAAAAAATAAAAAATAAAAAAAACCTGCCCTCTCATACCCTCGCATTTCAACCAAAAAAAACCATCTCTCTCTCTCTCTCTCTCTCTCTCTCTCTCTCTCTCTCTCTCTCTCTCTCTCTCTCTCTCTCTCTCTCTCTCTCTCTCTCTCTCTCTCTCTCTCTCTCTCTCTCTCTCTCTCTCTCTCTCTCTCTCTCTCTCTCTCTCTCTCTCTCTCTCTCTCTCTCTCTCTCTCTCTCTCTCTCTCTCTCTCTCTCTCTCTCTCTCTCTCTCTCTCTCTCTCTCTCTCTCTCTCTCTCTCTCTCTCTCTCTCTCTCTCTCTCTCTCTCTCTCTCTCTCTCTCTCTCTCTCTCTCTCTCTCTCCCCCCCCTCCCTCCCTCCCTCCCTCCCTCCCTCCCTCCCTCCCTCCCTCCCTCCCTCCCTCCCCCCCCCCCCCCCCCTCCCTCCCTCCCTCCCTCCCTCCCTCCCTCCCTCCCTCCCTCCCTCCCTCCCTCCCTCCCTCCCTCCCTCCCTCCCTCCCTCCCTCCCTCCCTCCCTCCCTCCCTCCCTCCCTCCCTCCCTCCCTCCCTCCCTCCCTCCCTCCCTCCCTCCCTCCCTCCCTCCCTCCCTCCCTCTCTCTCTCTCTCTCTCTCTCTCTCTCTCTCTCTCTCTCTCTCTCTCTCTCTCTCTCTCTCTCTCTCTCTCTCTCTCTCTCTCTCTCTCTCTCTCTCTCTCTCTCTCTATCTATCTATCTATCTATCTATCTATCTATCTCTATCTCTCTCTCTCTATCTATCTATCTATCTTTCTCTCTCTCACATCCTCTCCCCGCCCCCCCCTCTCGGTTTTTTTTTCATTATTTATATTATTTGTTTTTATTTTGTTTTATTTCCCCAACAAAAGTCTTTATCAAAATATGAACATTTAACATTTCTATGAATTATGGCTTCACTCAGAAAAGTCTTCTTCACAAAACTCACTCATTGACTGATGAAATGATTAAATTTTTCAATGAAACTTTGAGACAAGACTCTTCTAATGTTTGTGCAGCTATTCCAAGTGAAAGTTCTTCAAAATAACTTCTAAAACTTCAGATTTACTTCAATAAGTAAACCTATGTCTCAAACAGGCTTTCTTTGTAGGCGACTTTCACATATGCAACTTTAAACACTTGATTCTCTCAATCTACAACCCGTTTAATCAAATGCTTTTAGACATCGATAGCTTACCTTCCAACTTAGATTTTGAGTGATCATTTGTGTAAAACTTTACACTCTACACTGAGATTTGATCAAATATTTGACCATCGAGATTGCACGTGTTTTAGAAGCCTCTCATCACCTAACACACATATGAATGTTCCTACATATGATTCTCTCAGCCTGATTACAATTAGACTCTCAAATCTTGACCATAGATGCACCTATTCACTTTTTCTTACTTCTGATGGTAGATTCTCTCTATTTTTCATCATCGACTTATCCTCTATTCATCTATACTTCTTCTCTCCTACATGACACGTCTATATACAGGTATATACGCATATATATCAAAATTCATCAATAATACAAAGTATCTATGAACTATTTACATGAGTTTGCAAACCACCTCTCTCTGAATCTTCTCTTCACTTTATGCTTCATCCATCTTCCTTTTCTTCATTCTTGATTCTTCAATCCTCTTTGTAATCATCAATTTATGATTGTCTTGCTCCAACAGCTCCCCCTCAATCATTAATTGTGATTACCTGGATCTTCTTTTATACTTGTCATTTCTTTAAACCTTTGCAACTTAGGTCCATCCAAGATCTTTGTTAACATATCTAAAACTTGATCTTTTGAGGTGTATACATGATCTCTATCTCTTTGTCAATCACCTTTTCTCTTAGGAAGTGATACTGAATCTCAACATGTTTGGTCCTAGCATGGAACATAGGGTTAGCTTCCAAATACAAAGAACTCATATCATCTCCATAAATGATAGGAACACTCTGATTGATGTCGAAATTCTTCATGAGAGTTCTCAACCATATGACCTCCTTTGCATCCTCCACCATACCTTTATACTCTGCTTCTGTAGATGATAAAGAAATTGTATGTTATTTCTTAGAACACCAAGAAATCAATTTATCTTCCACATAACACAAATACCCATGTGTTGATCTTCTATCATCAGAGTTACCTGCCTAGTTTGCATCACTGTATATCTTGATTCTTGTATCTCATGAAAACCCATAGTACAAACCTTCTTTAAGTGTGCCCTTAATGTATCTTAGCTTGACCTTCCATCCAATATTTCTTCCTTGGACAATGCATGAATT
>CM035416.1:76930864-76933364 GCA_020310875.1 Ceratopteris richardii
ATCTCTTAGTCTTGTAAACCCACTTGCATCCAATGATCTTCTGACTATTTGGTTTAGGAACCAAATCCCATGTCTGATTCTCCATTAATGCATCATATTCTTCCTGCATAGCTCTCTCCCAATTTTCCTTACTTTTTTCCTCTTCATATGTGGAAGGGTCTTCATCTGCTTTTATCATGTAAGCATAATCTTTGGTAGCCAAAAAGGAAGTATCATAACTATACCTTGTAGGTTGCCACTTGTGTCTAGATGACCTTCTGAGTTCTCCACTTCTTGAGGTTTCTAGTTCTTCACACTCAGGATCAAATCTTGGCATTTCTTCAACTTCAACCTGCACTTCATTATTCTCCTCTTCATCAAATATCTGAACTTTTCATTTACCCTTCTTTTGACTCACAACTTCTTCATCACCTGTATTAATATTGATTGTACCTGCATACCAAGTACCTTGCTCATCAAATGTAACATCCTTAGACACAATAAATTGCTTTGTGGATGGACTCCACAATCTATAACCCATCTGCTTGTCATCATAACCAATGCATACATATTTTTCAGCTTTAGGTTCCAATTTGTGTCTTAATTGTGATGGCACATATGCATATGCCAAACATCCAAATACTTTGCAATGATCTAAGGTAGGTTTCTTACCCCACCATGCCTCATATGATGTCATACCCTGCAAGGCTTTACATGGTAACCTATTGACCAAATAAGTAGTTGTATTTACAGCTTCAGCCCACAAATAATTTGGGAAATTTTTCTCCTTCATCATGGATCTTGCAAACTCAACAAGAGTTCTATTTCTTCTCTCTGCTACACCATTTTGTTGAGGAGAGTACCTGCAAGTAATTTCCCTTTTTATACCTACATTCCACAAGTAATCACTAAACTCTTTAGAAAAATACTCTCCCCCTCCATCTGACCTTAGTCTTTTCAATTTATGACCTGTAATTCTTTCTGCATATGCATGATAGTGTTTAAATGTATTAAACACTTGTGACTTATCTTTGATCACATAGATAGTGATCCATCTGGTAGCATCATAAACATAAATCACATAGTACCTTGAACCATTGATACTGAAATCCTCTGATGGCCCCCACACATCTGTATGTACCAACTCAAGCTTCTCTGAATACATGAAACCAAGCTTGGAGTAAGATTGCTTCTGAGCCTTACCTAATTAACATGGTTCACATCTGTATGTCATATGTTGACCTGTAACATTAGGCAATCAAAGCACTGAACCACTGTTAATCATGTCTTTGATACCTCTTTCATTGAAATGTCCAAGCCTCTTGTGCCAAAGATCTAACTCAGAGATCTTATGTCCTCCATAAGTGAACAAGGCATGACCAACATTACCTTGAATCTTCAATGTGAACAATCTTCCTTCTTTCTTCCCTGAAATAATTTGTTTATACCCATTGCTAGGGTCTTCCACGAACACTCCTTCATTAGTGAACCTAACTTCATAACCTTTTTCAACAATTTGTCCTACACTTATCAGATTCTTAGGAATTGTAGGAACATACAAGACCTTACTCAATAAGGTGCTACCATCCTTGGCCTTCACTGATCCAATTGACTTCACATTATGCTTTGTATTGTCACCTGTTTGAACAACATGATTAGATACCTTATTTTCTAAATCAGTCATCAATGCTATGTTACCACTCAGGTGATTGCTACACCCTGAGTCAATGTAGAAGACTCTTTGGTCTTCACTTTGTCTTTCACAAGTTGCATTCATTATCAATGTTGAATCCTCCTTCTGATCTGAAGCATAATTGTAGTAGGTATTGTTGTATCGTTGACTTTTGGAATCCTCTACCTGCATTTCTTCCAAAGTAACCCCTACTACCTCTTCCTGTGAAGTTACCTCTTTGATTTCTGCCACCTCTTCCTCTTGAATTAAAATTCTGATTATATCCACCATTACTCTGACTATTATGCCAACAATCATTAGCTAAATGATTTGTCTTACCACAAATCTAGCAAGCTTTGACACCATCTTTATTATTCCTGCCTCTTCCTCTACCTTTGCCACCTCCTCTTCCTCTTAGGAAGTTGGCTTGACTAGTTGTGCCTTCATCTTCATTTGCTTGTTGCTTCCCTTTGCTATTTTTCTTCTTGTCCTTTGATTACATTGCATGACCTGTACTCTTGTCACCTTCACCTTTGACATCCTGCTCAAAGGTTAACATATGTCCTAGCAACTGATTTAAGTCAGGAGTAAAATGATCAAGTGATAATTCAGTAGACAAAATGAATGGCTTCCATTTGTCATCACCTCTCAAACCTGTGAGTATTTGCCTTACCAATTTATTCTCCTCAATGTCTTCATCAACAACTCCTAATGCATCTACAATGTCCTTCATTCTGGTTACATAATCTGAGATGGATTGAGAGGCCTTTTTCTTGAATGTGGTAAATTCTTCCCACAAGGATGCCTTCCTTGACTTTGTGGTGTTTTGGAAATGCTCCTCCAAAGCAT
>CM035416.1:76945864-76948364 GCA_020310875.1 Ceratopteris richardii
CACGAAAGGTATTTCTGGGGACCTACCCTTAAAAAAATCTCAATGCCAGAACCATAAGCGTTTTGCAGGACTACAATAATGGATTTATGGAGTTTATTCGATATCTATACAAATTTACAAGAGTAAACATCTCCATTTCATGTTTCAGTTGTGACAAAATCGATGAAATACAGTGCACAGGAAGATACAGTGTATGTGAACTGCATATGTACTCATATATACATCTACCAAAAATTCCAGGATATTTAATAAATAAAATGCATAGCTAAATGAACATGGAATGTTCGTGCAAGCAGCAAAATGCAGTGAAGATTTGAAGTATGCCTTGTGTTCTGGCATTCATACATCAAAAGAGCATATGTGCACATACCCTGTACAAACTCCAGCACAAATGCCAGAGTGAATACCAGTGAACCTCAAATTCACCATGCACGTTTCAACTATTTACAGTATAGAGGGATACAAGTGTCATGATCTCCATTCAACACGTGTGTGTGTGTGTGTGTGTGTGTGTGTGTGTGTGTGTGTGTGTGTGTGTGTGTGTGTGTGTGTGTGTGTGTGTGTGTGTGTGTGTGTGTGTGTGTGTGTCTGTCAAGGTTGTTAGCAACGTTTTCGCAACGTCCAAGGCAACGTGTTGCTAACGCGTTAGCAACATCGCAACGTTTGGACCTGGACGTTGCGAAAACGTTGCGAACCATTTCTTTTTTTTTTTTCATTTTTTTTTGCAAATATAGTAACCTAAATGTATATTATAGTATATCCATATATAATATGTATTATATAGTATGTATTATGTTAATTTATGTAATATGTATTGAATATTTAATATTTATGATTCATTCCAAATTCTCGAATCCTTGACACTTGTTCAATGAAGTGATGGAAGATGCACAATGCACATTGCACATGTATGATGTCAGAATTTACAACTAATCATTATCATGACTCAATGACTCATTCTAAAATTCAAATTCACAATGCACATTCAAGCAACTCATATGACAATGTTGAATGGAGTCATGGACATAAATGATGAGAGCTCAGAGTCCAGACAAATACTATTATATACAACTTACAAGTAACATTGAAATTTAAAACAAACTTCAAAGAATTATAATTTATAAATTATGACAAAAACATGTGAAAAAGTCAACCTCATCTCAAAATTATGACACTGGTGACTATCATGACTCATAACTCATATGTGATATGATATATCAGAATCCAATCATCAATGTCCATAAATGATAATACATATACATCAATGATCATACCAAACTCCAGTAACCATCATCCATGTCACATCATACATGATATCACTAAGTAGTCATTGGTCAAACAATAAACTGCAATGTCAATAATACAATGATCAATCAATATCAAGTAAATCATAAGTCATAATATCATAATACATATGACATGTGACACATGTCACATGAGCAGTCATCAATCCTCAAAATCCTCTGAGTCACTATCATCATCATCACTATCATCATCATCATCATCATCATGTGGTGCTCGACTAATAGATGCCTCCATCCTACTAGTAGATGGACCTGGTACACTGTGTGCTCTATGACTAGAACGAGTCCGAGATGCCCTCGTATCATGCTGTGGCACTGTCAACTCCTGATAGAGCATGTCATATAGATCAAGGTCCTCTGCCGGAATGCTAGGTATATCATGGACCCTCTCTATATCAAGCTCATCAACGTTCACCTGCCGCACCTCTGCTGAGTGGCCACCACGCTCCAATAAACGCAAGTTGCAGTGGCAATAGACAAGCCGCTCCAACTGCAATGTAGATAGTCTATTCCTCTTCTTTGTATGGAAGAGGGCCCATGTACTCCAATTCCTTTCACATGGACTGGCACTACAGTCCTGTGAAAGTATGCGGATGGCTAACTTTCTCTGCAAGATAAAAAAGAAAGAGTTCATTAAGAAGAGGAATGACTCATGAGACAAACTTCAAAGTTATAACTTATTAGTTAAATACTCAAAAGGAAATTAGAATGACTTGTCACTTACTAGCTCAGGTGTACCAACACCGTATCTCTCCCACCATGTCACAGGCATCAACTGCATGCTTCTCAAGCATGCCGTGTCTCTACCAAAAAGTCCTTCATTATTCTGAAACTGGGTGAGCTGAAGCTCCAACTTCCCACGTAGCTCCACATCAGAAGGTCCATACAATCGATCTACATACTCATTCCAAGCAGTCACAAGCTCCATATCCAATGACTGTGATGCAGATCTCCATAAAGGATGTAGTAGATTGGCCATCCCATGTATAGGGCGATGGAACCAATCCCACCTCTTCCTCCATATTCCTTTTATTTCCTCTATCCTATGGATAAAAAACAAATGAAGTTAGAAAACAATAAGATTTAAGAATGTTGAAGAGTCAAGACTTGAAAGTTGAACATGAATGCTCATACAAAAAATAAAATATGGTTACCCAAGTTTCAACTTACCTCTCCAATGTCAAATAAGGACATCT
>CM035416.1:76960864-77028364 GCA_020310875.1 Ceratopteris richardii
ATTGAGGAGGAGTTTTCAAACATTATGTGGACCCCATGCGAAGCACATTGCCTTGATATGATGATGGAGGACGTCTCTAAGCTATTTTGGGTGCAGCCAATTGTGCAGAGAGCGGTCCAGATCGTCACATTCTTGAGGAAGAAGCACCAGGCATTGGCTATCTTTTGCAAGCATGCACCCGATTTGGATATCATACGACCTTCAAAGACAAGGTTTGCATACACTTACTTGATCTTTGATAGACTCTGCAAACTCACGAATCCATTGCAAACGACAGTGGTGGATCCTCAGTGGGAGCATATGGAAGTAGCACATATAGATGCCGCACAAAATGTGTGGCTTACTTTATTGGATGAACAGTTCTAGTAGCAGATTGATCAGATCAGCCATACCTTGCGACCTTTATGGAGGTTGTTACGTTTCACAGATACTGAAGACTCTACATTAGGTCTTCTAAATCCGATGTTCCACGAGATGCATGCATCCATAAAGATGTGTACATACATATCAGGAGAGGTATGCATAATTTATTTATGCTTTGTTTTTTTCATGAACATATATATTAAATATATATTAACAATCTATCTTTTTTTGTTTCAGGAGAGAGACTATCTTACAGATCATTGATAGTAGATGGGAGCATATGCAAGGTCCCATGCATGGGATAGCTCCATTACTCCATGCTCTCTACAAGCGGCCAGAGTGGATGCATAATCTTGATTTGTTGGCCCCACATGATCAATATCTTGTTTGCATCCTAGACATTGATATGCAGGTTCAGTTTGACGAAGATTTTATATGTTACATGACCTCTGTGGGTCCAACTTTTAGTCGACCTATTGTATTTGACCAAGACATTTGCAAGAGCCCTGCAGATTGGTGGGAGACATATGGATATAGCACTCCAGTTGTCAGGACAATAGCTCTCCGAGTGCTTGCACAGGTAAGTTATCATAAAAGTTTTTGAAGTTAAATTTTGAATTTAAATAGAAAAGAATATTTTTTTAACATGAAAAGTGATATAGGATTGTTCCGCGAGCGCATGTAAGCGAAATTGGAATGTGTATTCTTTGATTCACACAAAGTTACGCAATAGACTTAGCACTCAACAGCTTCAAAACCTTGTATATTGTCGAGCAAATCTTACGGTTTCTCGTAATTTAAAAACCATGCGATGGCCTATTCAAGTAATATTCCTATTTTATTTATATTTTTCTATTTAGAATAGTAAATATGTATCTATAATCTTTTGGATCATATTCTAAATTAGAAAAATCTCATGTACGCGGATCCGGATTCGATTGTGTGGTCTATAGATAGAGACCCATCCATTTCGGAGAGAGAGGAAAAGGAGGAGATTTATCGAATGCTACATAGGGGAGGTTGTCACTAGGAGAGTGACACGATCGAGGATGAGTACTTGCTCTCCTTCAGTTCAGATTCATGCTTCCACGTCTTCTTTGCCGGTTCGTGGACCACGACCAGTCTGTTAATGATCATAGGTCCATAACCTCGCTTTTCTAACTTACGTGTGTGTTGCTTTAGCGTATATACTAGAACTAAATCTCCTTCTTTTAGGCCTTTATCTTTCACATGTGCATCAAAATATGCTTTCTGTCGCTTCTTCGCTGCATATATTCCTACACCTCGAGCTCGAAGAGGACCATCGACAATAGTAGGACGTGGATCGAGCATATTGGAGGATACATCTATCCCTTCAGATGCTACTACTAGAGCTATGGATATGACTATATCAGAGTCTGATGATGAGGAAAGCATATTCAATGTTTCTTCGTCAAGCTCTGAGAGCTTAGATGATTGATGATACATTTGTATTTCATTTTTTAGACATTATGTATTAGAGACTGTTTTTTGAGTTTTTTCGACTATTCAATATTCATTGTTCAATGTTCGTGAATCACAATTCATTATTTCTTCGTATGTTCAAGCTTCAAACTTCAATGTTGTTAGTTCAAAGAACTTCAAACTCTAATTGATTTGGTATATGTGCCTACACAAGATAATGTGGAAGACATATTCACCAAAGCTCTTCCATGGGAGAAGTTTGAAGCTTTTCGCAAAGCTTTAAGCTTATTGCCTAGTGGGGGCTGATTTGTCACTCCTTGTATGTGTTCACATCATTCGCTCCGGGGGGGTTTGTTACACTTATGTGTTTCTCGAGTAGCTTTGATGTGAACCTTTTTCCTATACATGGGCACTTTTTACTCTAGCGCTGGCTAGAGGTTTTTTCCCCATGTTACCACATACTTGATACACTCATACGTGGTGCCAGGTGGTGCTTTATACTTAGGGATACTAATCAGCTCTTACTTCAGTTCTGAACGTCGTCAATAGAGAGAGCTATTCCAGCCATCCGTCTACTCTGTATGACTTGTTGCGTTTGTGCTCCTTGTGTGTGCTTCTTGTGTGTCTCTAGCACTTCTATACACACCCAACAATATATCACCTTTATGCACATAGATCACATCCTCTAGGCCTATGAAAGCCTTGCTTTAATTAACATCCCCCTCTTTTGTTATGCCTTAGCAAAGGGATCACCCATAATGATCCATATGCCTTTAAGAGCTACAAGAAGCCCTTCTTCTCCTGCCTTTACTTCTCCAAAATGTATGTCATCATTCATGTGTGTTGAGACCTCATAAATATGGCTTTGAAAACTTAAACTATAAGCACCTCTTTTCCATCCTAAAAGTGCCACCATCACAAACTAACCTTAAGAATTCAATCATCTCTAATAAATCTACTAAATACATGACAAAGCCCAATGTGAGTTTACCTTGACCTATTCTAACAAGCAAAGCCATCAATAACTTGACCATCATCTACCATCAATAAAGGAAATCATTGCCTTTTATACCTTTAGAGAGAGAAAACGCAAATAAGCAGATTTTCTATTGACGAATACTTAGAAAAACGAAGGGTCCTTGGAAAATCATTTTCAATTTCAAAAAAATTGTGCAACCTGTTACATATGTTATCCTACTACGAAGGGTCCTTGGAAAATCATTTTCAATTTCAAAAAAATTGTGCAACCTGTTACATATGTTATCCTACTATCTATCATCATAAAAAATATCAAGCGTACAAAAATTCTACTAAAACTTAAAATGGAGTTTTAATTAACAATCATTCATGACATTCTAGATAGAATAACAACTTTATTTAGTTTCAGAACTCCAAGTAATAGAGTATAAGTATGGAATTGTGAAGATATGCAGTCGATGCACCAACATCCATCTGCATCTCCCTTCTGATCAACTCGACAAGTATGATAAAAATAATGGTTTGTATGCCACCAACAAGATTATACACTAAGTTCCTTACAAAAATCTAGAATGTTGATGAGAAAGATAGAATTGCTAGCACACAATGAAGTGTCTCTTTAATGAATGATGAAAATGAGTTAGCTTGTCTAGTAACTTTTCTGAGTCCATGATTACTTACTTTGTATGTGATAGGACTCTTGGATTTTGGATCAGCAAGACTTTCAATAAAATGACCACATGGTGCATTACCAACAAAATAGACATCATCTTCCTTAGCTACTGTTGGAACAAGGACAGACTCTGCACACTGGAAAGATTAACAAAACACAATTTTGTGTAAACATGAAAAGCATTCTTGTTATCAAAAACTCATCTATAAGTTGGTCACAAACCAGGCGCATTGTCTCCTCATTCTTGTATATTCTCTCAGGAAAATGCCAAATAAGTTTCTCCTTTGAATACCCCAATGGGTATCCCTGTACAATAAGAAAAAGCCTTCTATCAAGTGCCCTCTGCAATGATCTGCGTCACAAGCCCTTGATATGGTTTGAAGAACCTCTTTGCTTTCCAATAAATTGGCTGTGTATGTATGTAGAATGCACTTACTTTCGATCATTTGCCTTATCTGCTTCTGTTATCCTGGGAGCAGGTTCAAATACTAATTCAGCAGAATTAGCTTCCCTGTCATCATGAATGAATATAAGCAGCCAAGCCCTTCCAAAAAGAAAAAATGAATGTAACGTAAAATTTACAAGAATATGACATGGATCATGCATATATACCGCTGGTTACTGCTGCTAAGCACATCAATAAATTCTTTTGGGTAATGGCGTCGATACTGATCATTCCAAGCTGACCTGCAATAAAACAAGAAAAAGGTTATGCATTTACAGCTAGTGCATCCCGCTGTTGGATCTCTTTTTCCTTGCCAGTGGAAGGGAGATTCTCAGATGATGAAAGGCATGAAAAATACTACACCAATAAAGTACATCAGAAACAAGACCATCACAGTCGGATGTATTGAAAGCTCTCGATAGGCCAATAAGTGTCCAGCTTCCTTCCATATTTCATAAATTTAAATGAGCATACCAAATACAGTATACCATATTCATCACAATAGTGGTATTTATGCATATTTTTTTGTTTGCACCGAAATGCTGCCTTAACATATTGCTTTTGCTGATAAGCATAATTCAAGTGGATCATTCATGATTTCAATCACATAATCTCTCTCTCTCTCTCTCTCTCTCTCTCTCTCTCTCTCTCTCTCTCTCTCTCTCTCTCTCTCTCTCTCTCTCTCTCTCTCTCTCTCTCTCTCTCTCTCTCTCTCTCTCTCTCTCTCTCTCTCTCTCTCTCTCTCTCTCTCTCTCTCTCTCTCTCTCTCTCTCTCTCTCTCTCTCTCTCTCTCTCTCTCTCTCTCTCTCTCTCTCTCTCTCTCTCTCTCTCTCTCTCCCCCTCCCTCCCTCCCTCCCTCCCTCCCTCCCTCCCCCCCCCTTCCCTCCCTCCCTCCCTCCCTCCCTCCCTCCCTCCCTCCCTCCCTCCCTCCCTCCCTCCCTCCCTCCCTCCCTCCCTCCCTCCCTCCCTCCCTCCCTCCCTCCCTCCCTCCCTCCCTCCCTCCCTCCCTCCCTCTCTCTCTCTCTCTCTCTCTCTCTCTCTCTCTCTCTCTCTCTCTCTCTCTCTCTCTCTCTCTCTCTCTCTCTCTCTCTCTCTCTCTCTCTCTCTCTCTCTCTCTCCCCCTCTCTCTCCCCCCCCTCCCTCTCTCCCCCCCGGCCCTCCTCCCCCCCCCCCCAAGTCCTCCCTCCCTCCCCCCCCCCCAAGTCCTCCCTCCCTCCCCCCCTCCCTCCCTCCCTCCCTCCCCCCCCCCCTCTCTCTCTCTCTCTCTCTCTCTCTCTCTCTCTCTCTCTCTCTCTCTCTCTCTCTCTCTCTCTCTCTCTCTCTCTCTCTCTCTCTCTCTCTCTCTCTCTCTCTCTCTCTCTCTCTCTCTCTCTCTCTCTCTCTCTCTCTCTCTCTCTCTCTCTCTCTCTCTCTCTCTCTCTCTCTCTCTCTCTCTCTCTCTCTCTCTCTCTCTCTCTCTCTCTCTCTCTCTCCCCCCTCCCTCCCTCCCTCCCTCCCTCCCTCCCTCCCTCCCTCCCTCCCTCCCTCTCTCTCTCTCTCTCTCTCTCTCTCTCTCTCTCTCTCTCTCTCTCTCTCTCTCTCTCTCTCTCTCTCTCTCTCTCTCTCTCTCTCTCTCTCTCTCTCTCTCTCTCTCGCGGGCAGGTATATAGCAGAATGTGCTAGGGCAATAATGAAGGAGATATATATGCCTAATGGGTATTGGCATGGTGCAGCCATTATAGCAATTTATATCACTAACAAAGCTCCGACACCAAATGTACACTCATCTACACTTTATGAAGCATGGTATGGAAGAAAGCTTGATGTGTCTCACCTTATAATTGTTTGCATGTACATGTTGTCTCCATACCTAGTGAGTTGAAAAGAAAATTGGACCCTAGAGAAGACAATTGTCTATTCATAGGATATGAAGGTGACAACTGTCTTCCAAAATGGCCACAATCAAAACTATGATTGCTTTGGAAGCAAGAAGAGGTTGGAACATCTATCACTATTCATAAAGAGAGACGGTGAAAAATCTATCTATTTATGTGTATATGTAGATTATCTTAGCATTATAGGTCATAATGGAGGAATCAAGGAAATCAAGAATAGGTTAGAGTCTTAATTCAATACATCAAATTTGAGAGAGCTAACTTGCTACGATACTTTTTTGGTATTGAAGTTATTAATAATTAAATGGTATTTGGTTGATGCAAAGGAAGCATATGCTAGATCTCTTGGAAAGATTTGGTCTCACAAGTCGCATGCCATTGACACAAAGTCGATGCGAAATTGTGTTCAGTTATCGGTGAAAGATAAAGAAGTGATTTACATTATGCACTCTATACGTCCATCATTGGTTCATTGTTATATGCCACAATTACAAGGCCTAACTTGTCATATGCAATGGAACTTGGAAGTCCTCTCTTAATTCATGAATACTCCAAGAGTGACACATCTTTTTGCAACAAAAAGGGGTATTAAGATATCTAAGGACATTTAATGAAGCCTTATTGAGAATGATCTACATGTCAAAGTCTACTATCATCCCGATGGGGTTGGTTCAAAGGAAGATAGGAGAAGCATATGTGGCTATGCAGTCATGCTAAAAAAGAAGCTCATCTCTTGGAGCTCAAAGATGCAGCCCACAGTTACTTGAGTTGCTTTATCGTCAACTCAAGCTGAGTATACAGCATTGGCACAAGTTATATGTGAAGTCAACTGGTGATTGAAGCTATTTGAAGACCTAAATAAGCAAACATATTGAAGTCCACATTTTTACAAGAGAAAAGGTGAAAGTAAAGGAAGCTCAAACGAACCACATCAGTACCAAAGACCAATGTGCATATATATTCACCAAAGCCTTGGATTTCAAAAAGCTTACAATGTTTGAGAAGAGCCTTGAAATGATAACATTTGGATGAAAAGGTTGAAGCTTGAGAGGGAATGTTTGAAAGCGAGCTCCAATTTTAGGAGCAGTGAATGTCTTTCTCATTGGATCCCAATGGAGCACTAAAAGATAGAGAACACCTACAAGTTTCAACCACCTAACGGTCGTTGGAACACCCCTCGTTTATCTCATTTACGTTCCAATCACACTTAATATGATTCCGATCATCTAGGGAAGGTTATCCTACTATTCCACACGTATATAATCAACTTTTGGCTTTGAATTTGTAAACCCCACACGTCATTGTTTGAATAAATATTTATTCTTAGCCCTTGAGTGGAAACGAGAGACCCCCTTGCTTAAAACTAGCCCCCTTCTTGATTCCCTCCTTAGTTTGGTTAGACATATCTATTCCTTTGCTTAAGCAATGTTGACTTTGTTTAGCATTGGTTCTTTTTCATTTATGTCCATTTGTTGTAACCCATGAGTCATTGGAAAGCTAATATAGTCCTCAAACTTGGTTTGTGAGTAACTTCCAATAAAGTAAAGTTAGGTCACTATGTGACTAGCTAGTAAGGGCAATCAACTAGCTTGACTTGCAAGCATTGTTTCTTTGAGTGTAAGCAACCATTTTAAGTGAAACTTCTTGCATTAGGAAGCTTGCTAAGTATTCCTTAGTATGAAAGCCCACTAATCATCTCTTTTGATCTCAAGTGAAATTGTGATCCAAATATGAAGTGAAGCTTGTAAGTGGAGGCCATTCATGCTTCATTCCTACATTGGGATTGAGATACTTCTCGATCGGCAAAAAATTCTATGTGATTTGGGTCATGAGGATTTCAAGATTATCACATTTTTTTGTGATAACATGAGTACAATTCAATTCACAAACTATTCAATGTTTCATGCAAGAAGTAAACACATTAAAGTGTCTTTCTATAACATTCATGACAAGGTTCTTGCAAAGAAAATTGATTAAATGTATGTCAATACCCATAGGTAGGTTGACGATATCTTCACAAAGTTATTGGGTGTAGAAAAGCTTGAGGTAGAATGTAGGAATGTCGAGCTCAACATGTACTCAATCTCATGATGAAGAATCTTCCCTTGACCACATCCATGTATTGAATGTATGGCTTCATCAATGATTCTTATTTCTGGTTTCACCCTCTCTTTACTAAGTTTACAACTGGGATGTGTGTTTCGTCAATCTATTTATCCTTTCTATCTTTAAGTTTTCATTCATGTCATGTAGATATGTATGTATCCACTAATTCTCTTGTATGTATGTTCATTTTGAGAAGTAAGATGAAAGAAGGAAGGTTTGAAACCTCTAGCTTGTCCGTGAGTGAGAGTCAAAGCAACATGTGTGTGTGCACACACACACACAAGAAGATTAAGAAAATATGAGGAGGCACCTACACTTACTTCTGTTCATTTGTGTTTATCTGTGGGCATGCAAAGAGCCTCATGTTTGATTTACAAAATCACAAGGTCACTCGCTTATTCATAGTCCAAGATCAAAGGATCATCCAGTTGTCAAAAGGACGTTCCACTTTCTACATGGTGATAGGCATCGTTTGTTGCTTTCGCACAAACAAGACACCAAAGATCCATCTTGGAACTTTACACATGAAGGATGCAACCAAATAATTGGTGAGTTGTGACAAGTAGAAATCTTGCAAAGACCGAGGTCGAACCTGGAAGGATCTCAAAAGCGAATTCTCTGTGCAGTTGATCACATGGGTTGGAGACAAGACCGTAACTAATATACAAACTCCTCATAAATTCGTGGTGTGCCTCATAAAGTAAATCGAGCACCCGCGATCACATACATGAGAAACAACTGAAAACTTTTTCGGGTTACATCCATCTTCCACTCGATTTGATGCTGCCTAAAATAGGAAAAATAGTGTCGCATAAAAGCACATTATCTGAAGACGTTGTATTGTCTGCAATAGACAAGAGCCTGACATTTGAAGACATTGACAATGAAGCCAAGAGGGGGAAATCATCTCCTGCCGTATACATAATGCGCATGGAAATTCAAATGGTAACAGTGTACAAAAGAGCTTACGAAAAGTTACGAAACGCTAAAACCTCGGGAGCAGGCGGTGGAACAATAAGCGGTAGGCGCTCTAACGCCACACAAGCAACTATCTTTTCGCCCTCTGGACCTGAAAATTCAGAACTCGGTTCCTGATCAATCGCAGCTCCTTTCCCCTTGCCCTTCTCCTTGGTTGTTTTTACGAAATCCCTCCTACTTTGTCTGATTAAACTACCCCACGGTTGGGCATTCTTCGGCTCAGAGCAAGTAAGTCCTCGCACAAACGATCGCAGCATTTTAAATCCAAACTCTTCTCTCCTCAGCCTCCTCCGCTCACTATTCGAGTCAACAAAATGTGTGCTTGTGTCGACTCTACAGCGCAACTCGTCGGAGCCTTCGCTGCATCTCCGGCAGATACAATTACAGGGGGTTTAGTGTTCAAGGTTTTACGGACTCCTCACCATTGTAGAAAAGGAAGTCTGTGATCAAATATTGTTGCAATTTATGTATTTTATGAGTGCTAGTGGTAAACACATTGAACTTACATTCGAGCTCTAAGGTTCATTACTTGTACATCAGTCTAATGTTTACTTGTACATGTAGTCTAATGTTTACTTGTACATCTAGTCTAAGTGTGTTAGCTTGGTTGGATGGGCCTTCCGCCTCTTGGGGCGGGGGTGAAGGTTCGATCCTCATCTATGGAAGAACACCTTGTGGGCCTAAGGCCAGTGTAATCATGTTGTATCCATTTGAAACCAATTGCCTTTAGGCAGTCCTCTCTTGTGTCACTTTCGAGCAATCTAACCCCTGCTTTATGGGATACAGGGGGTCCCATGGGTACTATGCTCGTTCCAAGTATGCCGATACTATTAAACCTAAAGTGGATGGCAATACGCTTAGAATTTTGGGAATAAAGTGGATGGCAGTACACTATTCAACCTAAAGTGGATGGCAATACTAAATTGCTATTTCTTTACAAACTACACCCATCATTGTATTAGTAACCAACAAGTGCACTTCTTCTTTACTCACCAAAGTTATTTGACATAACATGGTCAAGTCTTTATGATGAATTTGGTAGGTTGGTCCAAAATCTCACAGGTCCATCCATGAGTTCTTAGCATTGTCTCGCATAATACATCATGCATTCGGATATTTTTTTTTGCAATTTTCTTGCCATTTCATTAAAATCATTTTGATTTCCATCGTTGGGGTTTTCATGAACATTGAGATTTGTTCCAGATTGGGATTCCTTGCCTTATGCTTTATTTCATCCATGCTTATTTCTTGAACCTTGCATTGAGTCTTACAATCATAGGAAGCCACCTTTATCAAGAGATCCTTGAACTAGCCATGTGAACTAACCATTGTCATTTACCATAGAATCTTTTATATGGTATTGCATCATATGCATCATTGATGGTGTTGATTTAGAAACCCAAAAAAGGAGGAGCTCACCATACAGATTCTCAACATTGCCAATGTTAGTCATAATAGCTAAAGTTGTTTCAAGAACAAGAAGACACTCTCAAGTTCTAGTTTTAGTCCTCTTCTAATATGGAATTATGATCTTGCATTTGTTTGCCCCTATTCTTGTTGCCTTATCATCATGAAGCCTTATGATACAAGGAACCATCTAGTTTTTGTGTTTTTCTTATCTACACATATCAAGGGATATCTTTTTATTCAAACATCGTACATTTATACATACAATCATGTTTTGCAGAATCGTTCATCCCTTTTTGAGTTTTTTTCATATAATTATTATTCCGAAGGTGGAATCTTTTGTGTTTCTCTAATCATCATTATATGATGTACCCCTCGATAGAACCATCATATATTATTGTACTATGCAACTAGAATTTGGTGCCATTATGAAGAATGGTACTTCATCTTTATGTGACTTGCTTGATGGAGAGTGTTAATCTCCAAAAGAACAAGCTATCCTTGATGTTAGACCACCTCTATATCAAGAATAACTTTAAACTTTGACCAATTTTGGAAGACAAACACCAAACTGTCAAGATTTTAACTAACTGTGAAGAAAGTCATTTCACAAAAAAGTTTGTTGCACATTATTGACTCATTGACTAATCATTTGTGTAAAGTTTTCGATGAAACTTTGTAGGATGTGTCGGCTAGAGTTTGTGCACCTCCTCCAAGTTAAATCACTTCAAAAGCTTAAGTAGATTATGAGAAATATTTCAAACAATCTACCTATGTCTGAAATTGCCTTCTTGTAGAGTCGACTTTGACACCTGCAACTTCTAACACATGATTCTCCCAAACTAGAACCCGTTTAAGTGAATGCTTTTAGCCATAGATGGCTTACCTTCCAACTTAGATTTTGACTCCTCATTTGTGCAAAACTTTACACTATGCATTGAGAACTGACCATTTCTTTGACCATCGGAATTGCGCCTATTTCAGAAGACACTCAATACTTTCTCACATATGAATGTTCCTACATAAAATTCTCTCAGCCTATTTGCAATTGGACTCTCAAACTTTAACCATAGATAGTGTTAAAAGGGGACTTCCGTCACGTCCACTTTTAATCTCTTCGGGTTCTTGGGGATGGTAGTCTGGCAATGCAGAGGCCCTTTATCTGATTTTCCCAACTAACTAATTACCCAAACAGTAATTATATGCTCAAGCACTACTTCTGTTACACAGTTATAATCTTCCATTTACGATATCATCACACATTATCTTATCGCACAATCATTTAATCACATAATTGAACATATCTATTCATGTTACTACAGTAATATTGTGTAGTATTAGTTTACGGCAATTCAATAAGAACAGACTTAACCATACTTAGATATACGCAAACTCTGAACTACGACGTCTCCGCAAGGCCGCAAATCGCCCAGACAGACAGTCTGGCGATCCTGTCTCTTCTCGCACCGGAGAACCCCGTAATGTCTCTTCATTAATGAATAAAAAGGGTTACATCACTTCGCTACGACCTTTCGGCACGTGCGGTATATAAAAATATATTATTACATTATGCCAATCCGGGCGGCCTAACACTGGCACGCACGGTGGACTCGAACCTGCAGTGAAAAGAAACTAAGGCTCATCTACAATGCCTTGGATATACATAGTTCTTGCTAATTTGGAGGTTCTAGAGATTTTCTGTTTCAATGAACTAGCATCAACTTTAATGTCTTCGGCTCCAGCAACTGTGCGTCAGTTCGGACCGAACTTGCCGCAATGATCTGACTCATCAAAACTTCAATCTGGGTCTGCAAAAACGCTTCTTGTAAGTAAAAGTCATTGGCAAGGGCTACATTGCAGCTCAATCTCATATCTTCAATTTGTCCATCTATTCTGGATAGTCGCTCTGCTTGAAAGCCTAACTGCTTTTCTCTTCGTTCCAACTCCTGAGCTTGATATTGAATTGTTTGATAATAAGCATCTCTTTCTTTCTTAATCCCTGCTACCTCCTTCTGAAGTTGAATTGTCAGACTCGTCTATGCTTTTAGAGCAGAATTCGCCTGGAAAAGATCAGCAGTTGCGGTCTGTAGTTCGGCAGTAGTCTGCTTAGCCAAGTTAGCCATTTCTTGTCCTCTCTCCATGACCTCATCAAGCTCAACACGAGTTTCTTCTAAAAGATTGCCGATAGCAATCCGAGCATCCTCCTTATCTTGTACTAACTGATTTAATTGCTTGATTTCTTCATCACGAGCAATTAAAAGAACATCCTTGGCTTTTAACTCAGCTAGAGCAGCATCGCGTTGGGCAATCAAAGAGTCCTGCTCTGCAATCCTTGCTTGAAGTTGTTGAACCTGCACCTGCAAAGCATGATTTTCTGCCTTAACTGCATTTGCTTCTTCCTGTAATGAGGCAATATCTGCTTCTAATATATCCACTTTGTGTTGTAATTCATGTCGAATATGATCGGTTGCCTGCTTCATTTGCATAGGTAATTGCTGAGAGAATTGGATCAACAGTCGACCCATCGATTCTAATTCATTAAACATTGGAGCCGGAAGAGGAAGAGGAGGAAGTGGCTGAGATGAAGAGGCTGATAATAGGTGAGGGGAAGGTGGTGGAGAGTAATTGGGAGAAGAAGATGAAGTAGCGGGTGCTTCAGGAACAATAGGTTGAACAGAGACAAGGGACTCAAACGGGTTTATTGGTGGAGGAGTAGGTATCAGAATTGTCTGCTTGCTCGCCTCAGCCTTGTCGATTACAACTTCAATCATGGTTATCACCTCGTTAAGAATTTCAACAATAGTTTCATCCACAGCTTCTTGATTCTGCTGATGAGAATCGTCCCGAGAAGAAACTTTGGCAGAGTCTTCGGTGTGGGCATCTTGATCCTGCTGCTTATTTGGAGAAGAATGATCGGAAGATTCGACATGAATAGATGTCATGGAAGACTTCTTCTTCATTGCCAGCCTTTGATCCTTGCACCTGGCTCTCAGAGGGGCTTATATGTCCTTTTTTCTGGCGAATAAGTTGGAAGAGATCATCATCATCTTCTACGTCCTCGAGCACTTGAGTAGATTCTTCATGGAACAAGATGGGAGCGGTTGGAGGCGGTTGCGCGGCTTGGATTATGGGAAAGAGAAAAGTGAGGATATGGGGAAGACGAGAACGCGGAATGCCACCCTTATTGACCTGTTTGATAACCGCGACACATTCACGGTGAATGCGCCGGAAATAAAAAGAAGCAAATTTGACAGGCTCGCGAGAAGCCATGTCGATCATCGAATAAAAGGGGCGCGAGATACCGTAAGTGCGTTTTTGCAAATTCAAAATAGCGACTAAAAACGGCAAAGCAGTGCGCTCTGATTCGGGTCTACACAGAATGGCATACTCATTAGATGAGTGCCGAGGAAACAACTCCTTCATGGTGGCTACAGGAAGGAGTGGACCATTCTCCAATCCTTCCATAGGGAGATGGAAAGCTTCAGCAAACGAAGCTAAAGTGACCACAATGTGGGATCGGAAATAGGCGATGGGCCAGCACTACTCTGTGGCAGGTGTAGATGTGATGGTAGCAATAATTTGCGCATAAAATGGCTGACATTCCACTGAATGCAAGGGCAATTCATCGAAATTCATCAAACCGCGAGTGCGCAAGTACTCACTCACTTCTGGAGTGAGTCCTGCACGGAAACTAGCGACATTCGCTAAGGCTTCCATGGCGCGCACAGTAAGTACAAAGATACAAACGACAAGGAACACACAATCACACAATCACACAAACACAATAGCGATTAACAAGAAAAGAAACAAGATTAAGTAGTCACACAGCCAACGTTAGGCGGGCGAAAACCCTAATCATCGCGCGATATTGGGAAGATATCCGTCATAATTACGGCATGCATGCAGTAGAAGAAACAGTAACACAGGGCGATGATTAATCATAGTTAGATACCATAACGAGGAGATTACGGTCAGTGGTCAACCGAAATGCAGAGATAAACAGAATATAAGTAACACGCGAAAAAAAACAAAGAACACGTCAGCGGTGATTAGGTTGTTGGTGATATGGTCGTAACTTGGAACCATTAACCACTTTTGGGAGGGGAACTCCAGTTAAGGTGGCCAACCTAAAAGTAGCGCGTCCCACCTGCTCAATAATTCGGTATGGACCAAACCACTGTAATTTAAATTTTCCAGCAGACCGATTTGCTTTAGCATTGTAAAATAACACCAGTTGCCCCACCGTAAACACAGGTGTCTTCACGAAACGATCATGGGTACGAGCTTGACGAAGTTGAGCTTCTTGAAGTACCAGAAAACTTTCCCATCGTTGTTCATCCAATGATCGGAGTGTATCCAACCGAAATGGAAAGGATTCTTCCGGTAGCAATTTCTGAGCTAAGGCAACACGTAGACTCGGCACTACTACTTCCATAGGTGCAATGGCTTCCGATCCATAAGTGAGTTTGAATGGGATCATGCCAGTAGCTACTTTGTACGTAGTCCGGTAAGCCCATAGAACTGCAGATAGTAACTGCTCCTAACGTTCCGGACATTCCAAAAGCAATTTGCGGAGCATGTCTCGGTCAATACCTGCATTAAGTGGTTAACAAAGTGTGTACCTTGGTCCGTAACGATTTCCAAAGGCAACCCATAACGAGGAAAAATGTCCTTCATTATGCATTTGGCCACCGAAACTGTTGTGGCCGACCGTAATGCCCAAGCCTCCGCCCACCGAGTGGCATAATCGGTATAAGTCAAGATATAGTGGATGTTGGTGAAAGTAGCTGGGGGTGTTATTGGGCCAATAAAATCTAGACCCTACTTCTGAAAGGGTTCCAGAGGTAAGACATGTTGAAGGGGAAAGAAGTGCCGCTGTAATGGCTGTCCAGACCGTTGAAAGGTATCACACTGCTGCACAAACTGAGTCACATCTTTATACATTGTAGGCCACCAAAGTCCACTTTGAAGAATTTTACGGTGAGTAAGATCAGCTGCAAAATGTCTACCCGAGGGTAATGAATGAGCCATAGCAATAACCGATTCTGCTTCATGTGGTGGGATACATCGAAGTAAAACACCAGTATGATCCATGTAGTACAGTTGACCTACAATCAACCGAAATCTACGACTGTAAACTGCAAATTTCCACTGCAGAGCAAGGGGAGTTTGAGGAGGAAGACACCCGTCAGTGAGAAAATTTAGTAACGTATCGTAGTATGTATGGGGGAACAAGAGGTGTAGTAGATTTTTCAATAGTTGGCTCAATAGCGTAAATTGCTGGTGTAGTGTCATCAACCCCCATCGGAGATTCACCAGAATCCAATCGAGATAGAAAATCCGCCAAGGCGTGTGCTGTGCCGGGTCGATGAATAACTTCATAGTCGAATTCCTGTAATAATAGAACCCATCGAGCTAAGCGACCACCTAAATGTTGCTGCCGGACCAAATACACAAGTGCGGCATGATCCACGTGGAAGGTGAACTTTCGGCCCAACAAATAATGGTGGAACTTCTTCACAGAGTACACCAACCCGAGACATTCTCTTTTGATCACTGAATAGTTTCTTTCAGCAGGGGCTAATCGATGACTTGCATAATATACAGGCCGAAACCATTTATCCATTTGTTGCATGAGCACACTTCCAATAGCGATGTCCGATGCATCCACAAAAACATGGAACGGACGATCCCAAACATGTGGTTGCAAAATTGGAGCCGGCATCAATAACACCTTTAAACGATCAAATGCATTTTGGCACTCCGGTGTCCAATCATACTGCTGCGGAGCACTAGTCATAAGCCGATTGTGCGGTGTTGCTAAATGAGCTAACCACCATAAATGTCTGCCATGCCACCGGATTTGGCCCAAAAAACGCATAACTTCTTTCGGTGTCGTAGGGATTGGTGCCTCCAACACAGCTGCAACTTTATCCGGATCAACTTGTATCCCTTGTGCAGAGATAATATGTCCGAGTAGTTTGCCACAAGAGACCACAAAAATAGACTTTGTCGGATTCAAGCATAATTGGTATTCGCGACATTTTTCAAAGCCGCACCGTAAATGATACAGGTGCACTGCAGTCTTACCAAATAAGGAAAAGTCATCCAAATATACTTGCATAAAAGTAGTCAAGTAGGGTGAAAAAACTTCTTGCATACATCGTTGAAATGTACTCTGAGCATTCCTTAACCCAAACCACATTACCGTACAAGCATAAACACCCCAGTTCGTGATAAAAGCTGTTTTAGGTATGTCCTGTTCTGCCATCCGCACCTGGTTATAGCCATTGTATCCATCCAGGAATGAATACATCTCGTGTCCGACCACCCTGTCGAGCATTGTGTCCAAAAAGGGGAAAGGAAATGGATCCGGTACAGTGGCCGCATTCAGTTTTCGGTAATCAACACAGATACGCAGCTGTTTATTTTACTTCGGGACAATCACGATTGGTGATATCCATTCAGCATGCTCAATTGGTACAATGAATCCCACCTTCAATAACTGATCGAGTTCTGCTTCGACCTGTGCTGCATAATTGGGATTCATTCGGTAACTAGACTGTTTAATTGGCTTCGCCTCTGGTTTGAGCACTACCAGATGTTGATAGATCCGCGGGTCCATACCTTTCATATCTCGATAGTCCCAAGCAAAAACATCGGAGAATTCACGCAGAAGTCGTATCAAATCATCTTGAAATGTCTCTGACAATCTTGCCTTAATCTTAACTGGTCGCGGGTTAACCGCATCACCCAAATTATATGTTACTAACTGATCTTCCGATACATAAAATTGTCGAGGTTTTACCAGATCATCGGCGGACTGCAAAAGTTGGCGTAAGGTGGCTCCATCCATAGCTACACTATCATCTGCATGTGCAACTCCGGTCACCGGTACCACCGTGCAAGCGGCCGGACTCCACTTGTCTGTGACCGACTAGAGATCTACCGTACCTAATGAGATCAGATCCTTATTGGTCTTCAGAAACGCCTCTTCCTCGTCGTCAGATAAGCCATCCAACATGTGGATCGGCTCCGCTACATATGGTCTTGCATGAAGCTCACAGGGCTGCATGGCATGCAATTTAACTACATATTTACGGTGATTATCTTTGAAAGTTAACTCCTGCGCGGACCAATCCTATACAACTTTGGCTTGTTTCAACCATGGCCGATCGAAAAGTAGATTGTAGTCGAGGCTGGATTCTGGTAGTTCGAGAACTACAAAAGTCATTTTGAACGTGGTACCCTGCAAAGTAATCGGAATATTCCATACTAGTCCCACCAGATGGACTCGGGATTGGTCTGCCATGCGTACAAAAAATTGTACGGGCTCGATTTGGTTCCAACCCAATTGCTTGCAGAGGGCTGCCGTTGCTATATTCACACCTAAACCGCCATCAGTTAGCACTTGAGTAATCTTTTGGTTTTTATGCCACACAATGATTACTAGCTTTCAACCACTCCAAGTCTTCGGTGAATCCCCCAACTTTATGCTATAGTTGTAGGGCCATGCAATAACAACATCTAGTGTCATAGCACCCACACAACGGATGATCATAATTTGTCTTAACTGTGGGGTCAAACCGTTAATGAACCACTGGGTTATAACATCATCTGGTAGATTAGCATGTGCCGGAGGCAATTGTCTTAAGTGAGTTCTAAACAATGTTGCGTATTCCTGAACAGTCTGGTGCGGCTTCTTTTGATTGTTCTGCAAATAGTCGAAGATTTCGGTAGAATTCTTCTTCAGCCGGAACCTCTGTAAAAACGCATCCCTCACAGCATCATAGTTAACAAAATGATTAATATCATACTCAGTCAACCATCTAGCCGCTTCATTAACTAGGGTGGCCTAAAATACGATAGCCTTGTACGCCGGATCGGGTGGATGGTTCAGCACTGCATAGCTGATCTCAAAGGTGCGCACATGTGCATCAGGGTCGTCACCCGAAAATCTATCGAACTTTATGTAAGTCACCCCTGTTGGAACTGGTCGAGGTGGGATGATTGGATGTGGCTCTTGCTATTGCTATTGTTGTTGTTGTTGTTGCTGCTGTTGTTGTTGTTGTCCACTCATGGTGCTATTATTGGTACTGTTATTGTTCCCTGAGTTATGAGGGGGTGTCTCTTGTCCTTCGGAATGTGTATTATCAGACTGCTCACCTTCCGGCTTGAAAATGGCGTTGAATCTCTTACTTATCTCCAAATCAAATAGTCTATCCTCTGCTTTAGTATCAAGAGTAGGCAAGCTTGCCCCGAACAGTGGTGAACGTAACAAGGATCCACCAGATAGTACTGCGGAATCACCGAAAAACTTAAGACTCCCACTAAATGGTACCGAACTTTCACCGGAAGTTATCGAACTTTCACCGCACCCGGTTGTTTTTTCACCGGAAATGGTCTCACTTGGCAACACAACTTTGTCACCGAAAATAGTTGAATCCTGATCAGATAACATCGGATGAATTGTGCACTGTGTCTCTGTACACCCAGAAATCTCTGCACCTTCTTCAAAATGAACCGGAATCTCATCATGTGTCACTGAACTGGCACCGGAATCACTGCTAACTGGCTCCGATCCTTTGACAACTGGGCTTAAATGGTCTGCACTTCTACCACCTGGGGGTGTCCCTAATAGATTTGGAACTGCCAAGGGATGCTGGTCTCTTCTATACTTCGGATAAGACTCGCTGGACCGAGTAATCGACATATATCACCTCTGCATCACTGGCCTTACGCACTGCTCTAACTTTACTAATTATTCTCAATCCATTGCCATCTTCCCACAGACGGCACCAGTGTTAAAAGGGGACTTCCATCACGTCCAGTTTTAATCTCTTCGGGTTCTTGGGGATGGTAGGGGTCTGACAATGCAGAGGCCCTTTATCTAATTTTCCCAACTAACTAATTACCCAAACAGTAATTACACGCTCAGGCACTACTTCTGTTACACAGTTATAATCTTCCATTTACGGTATCATCACAAATTATCTTATCGCACAGTCGTTCAATCACATAATCGAACATATCTATTCATGTTACTACATTAATACTGTGTAGTATTAGTTTACGGCAATTCAATAAGAACATACTTAACCATACTCAGATATATGCAAACTCTGAACTGCGACGTCTCCGCAAGGCCGCAAATCGCCCAGACAGACAGTTTGGCGATCCCGTCTCTTCTCGCACCGGAGAACCCCGTAATGTCTCTTCATTAATGAATAAAAAGGGTTACATCACTTCGCTATGACCTTTCAGTACATGTGGTATATGAAAATATATTATTACATTATGCCAATCCGGCAGCCTAACAGATAGATTAACTATGGAATTAGATGTGTACAAAAGGATTTCTGATAAAATCAAACACAGAAGGAGAACTAGAGAAAAGATCGACGCACAATTCTCTGAACATTCTTTCTATTCACATCTGATGGATGATACATCCACTACACATCATCTATTCATCTATATTTCATCTCTCTTCTAATACGACCATCTACACATATCTATATATATACATATGAGTGTTGATTCGTCATTACTTCAAGTATATTGAAGTATTTACAAAACTAATGTACATATGTTTGAAGAACTTTGCTTCCTGAATCTTCACTTTACTTCATGAAGTTGAACTTCAATCTTTTTCTTCATATCTTCACTTCTAGGCTTCATAATCACCAATTGTTGATTGTCCTGCTCCAACAGCTCCCCCTCAATCATCAATTGTGATTACCTGCATCTTCTTTATTCCTGCCATATCTTTAAACCTCTGCAACTTTGGTCCATCTAAACTCTTTGTCATCATATCTGCAAGTTGATCTTTTGTAGGAGTATGCATAACTTCTATTTCTTTATCAACAACCTTTTCTCTCAAAAAATGATACTGAATCTCAATATGTTTAGTTCTAGCATGGAATACAGGATTTGCTGCCAAATATAAAGAACTCATATTGTCTCCACAAATGATAGGAGTACTCTGAACAATATCAAAACTCTTCATAAGAGTCTTTAACCATATTACTTCCTTTGCAGCTTCTACCATGCCTTTGTATTCTGCTTCTGTAGATGATAAAGCAACTGTATGTTGCTTCTTAGAGCACCATGAAATTAGCTTATCTCCCACATAACACAAATATCCATGTGTTGATCTTCTATCATCAGAATTACCTGCCCAATCTGCATCACTGTATATCTTGACTCTTGTATCTGAAGTAAATCCATAATACAAACCTTCTTTAAGTGTGCCCTTGATGTACCTAAGTACTCTTTGTCCTGCAATCCAATGTTCCTTTCTAGGACAATGCATGAATTGAGATAGAACTCCAACTGCATATAAAAAGTCAGGTCTTGTTAATGTAGCATAAATCAGGCTACCCACCAAACTCTGATAAAGCTTCATATCTTTGAATTCTTCTCCTCCATATCTACTCAATCTATGATTCACTTCCATTGGAGTTGGTGCTATCCTGCAATCTTCCATTTTAAATTTGGTCAGCAAATTTTTCAGATACCTTTCTTGAGTTACATATACTCCATGTTGAGTATATGAAATCTCCATTCCCAAAAAGAATGACAAATTTCCCAAATCACTGATGTTGAATTCTTTCTCCATATGCTTCTTAATCATGTGTATACCTTTATCATCTGTTCCTGTAAGTATTATGTCATCAACATAAATACAAACATAAATAAATCCATCCTCACTTGCTTTGACTAGCAAGCTACTATCTGCCTTTGATGCTTGAAATCCAAGTTCCTTTAAGAACTTTACAAGCCTAGAATTCCATGCCCTTGGGGCCTGCTTCAACCCATACAATGCTCTCTTGAGCTTACACACATAATTTGGATACACTTGATCCTTGAAACCATTTGGTTGTTCCATATAAACTTCATCTGAAATATAACCATTCAAAAAAGCATTCTTCACATCTAATTGAG
This sequence comes from Ceratopteris richardii, assembly GCA_020310875.1. NCBI lineage: Eukaryota > Viridiplantae > Streptophyta > Polypodiopsida > Polypodiales > Pteridaceae > Ceratopteris > Ceratopteris richardii. Next base: position 76,982,079 of record CM035416.1, read on the forward strand.
ACAATTTTCAACCTTTGCAAGCAGCAATTGCTATGAGAGTCCCTATGGTTGTCATCTTTGCAACAGGACTATAAGTTTCATCATAGTCCACACCATATGCCTGTGCATATACCTTTACAACAAGCCTGGCTTTGTATCTAGATACACTTCCATCTGCAAACCTTTTTGTTTTGTAGGCCCATTTACATCCAATGATCTTCTGGCTATTTGGTTTAGGAACCAAATCCCAAGTCTCATTTTCCATCAATTCATCATATTCCTCTTGCATAGCTTTTTCCCAATTCTTCTTCCCTTTGGCTTCATCATATGTGGATGGATCTTCATCTGCTTTTAACATGTAAGCATAATCTTTAGTAGTCAAGAATGAAGTATCATAGCTATACCTTGTAGGTTGCCATTTGTGCCTAGATGACCTTCTGAGTTCTCCACTTCTTGAAGTTCTGGTTCATCACATTTTGGATCAAACCTTGGCACTTCTTCAACTTCAACCTGTACTTCATTGTTCTCCTCTTCATCAAATATCTGAACCTTTGATTTACCTTTCGTTTGATTCACAACTTCTTCAACATCTCCATGAACATTAAGTGTACCTGCATACCAAGTACCTTGCTCATCAAATGTAACATCCTTAGACACAAGGAATTGCTTTGTGGATGGACTCCACAACCTATAACCCATTTGCTTGTCATCATAACCAATGAATACATACTTCTTTGCTTTAGGTTCCAATTTATGCCTCAATTGTGATGGCACATATGCATATGCCAAGCATCCAAATATTTTACAATGATCCAAGGTAGGTCTCTTACCCCACCAAGCCTCATATGGTGTCATACCCTGCAAAGCTTTACATGGCAACCTATTGACCAAATATGTGGCTGTGTTTACAGCCTCAGCCCACAAATAATTAGGACAATTTTTCTCCTTCATCATTGATCTTGCAAACTCAACAAGAGTTCTATTTCTTCTTTCTTCTACCCCATTTTGTTGAGGAGAGTACCTGCAATTAACCTCTCTCTTTATACCTGCATTCCACAAATAATCACTGAACTCATTAGAGAAATACTCTCCCCCTCCATCTGACCTTAACCTCTTCAATGTTTGACCTGTAATTCTTTCTGCATATGCACGATAGTGTTTAAATGTGTCAAACACTTCTGACTTGTCTTTGATCACATAAATTGTGATCCACCTGGTAGCATCATCAACATATATGACATAATATCTTGAACCATTTATACTGAAGTCCTTTGAAGGACCCCACACATCTGTATGTACCAATTTAAGTCTTTCTGAATACATAAAACCATGCTTATTATATGATTGCTTATGAGCCTTACCTAACTGACATGCTTCACATCTGTATGTCATGTGTTGACCTGCAACATTAGGCAATCCAAGCACTGAACCATTGTTAGCCATTTCTTTGATACCTCTTTCATTAAAATCCAAGTCTTTTATGCCAAAGATCCAATTCAAACACCTTTTGCTCTCCATATGTAAACATAACATGTCCAATATTACCTTGTATCTGTTGATATATTTAGGTAGTGATGTGTGTGAACACTCTAGGACCGTCGGGGCACTTTTTTCCCTCTTTAGGAGGTTTTTTTCCCCCGGCTTGTATATACGCCTATTGCCCTAATGGGCTACTTATCTTTGTACATTCTCTAGTAATACATTCAGTCTTGTGTGTTGTGCTCCAAGCTTCTTCTTCTTCCTTGTGCTGTTCGCGTGCTTCCGCAGACGTCTAACTCCAACAATTGGTATCAGAGCAGGTCGTTGCTTCTTCTAGGGCGCCGTCGACACTCCTCCGTTTGCAGTCTCAGATTCGCACAAAATTTGGTGAGCATACTCAAGGTGTTTCCGAGATCAAAACAGCTTCGTTTTGTGGTGCCGAAATCGCGATCTGAGCTCGTTTCGGCCTCCGAACGCACTATCGCAGTGCTTGTGCAGGCTATTTCGTCCTTTTGTGCCAAAGGTATATACCAGTTTCTGTTTGCCAGTTTAAGCGTCTCGAAGTCTGCTACAGGTCTAGCAGAACTCGTGTGGGCAGTTCTGTTCAACTTTTTGAGATACAATCAATTTTCTGCATCAAGGTATTTTAGTCACCGGCCATGGCTGAAAGCAGTGATGTATTCCGTATGTTGGCTGTTGAGGATAAGTTGGATGGTACCAACTACCCATTATGGGCTTATATGATGCGACATGTACTGGTTGCAAAAGGATTGTGGAACATTGTGCAGGGTGTTGAAAGACGTCCTGTTACACCTGTAACGACAGGTACTGCAAATACAGGTGTTGGAGCTGATGAAGATGGTGTCGAAGATGATATTCCGCAGATTCCTGTTCGTGCTGCTGTTTCTGTTGCACCTATTGTAGAGCAGATTCGTTGGGATGGCAGAGATGCCCAGGCACATGCATTGATAGCTTTGTCTGTCAAACGTGCCATTATTCCTCACATTCGCTCTTGCAGAACAGCAAAGGATGCTTGGGATACACTTACCACTTTGTACCAGGCTAGGAATGAGGCTCGTGTTGCTTACCTCCGAAAACAGTTAGAGAGTGAGCACATGAATGAAGGTGATTCGATGGACAGTTTTCTTACAAAGATCAAAGACCTGAAGGAACAATTGATTTCTGCTGATGAGGTTATACCAGATAGCTCACTTGTGCAGACCGTTCTGAATGGCCTTCCTGATTCATATCAGAGTTTTGCCTCTACTCTTCGATTGATGATGAAAGGCAATCCGAATGCCTTGTCATTTGAGGAATTAGTCTTTGTTCTGTTGCAGGAAGATCAGTCCAGGCAGAACAGGTCCATTATGCGTGTTGCAGATCAAGCTTTCCTGGCTAGTCAGAAGGGCAAAGGAAAATGGAGCTCTTCTACTAGTAAGCAGAAATCTGCAAATGCTGCACAATCGAAGAACCAGGATAAAGATGAGAAGAAATCAGAAAAGCAGAAATTGTTCTGCAAGTACTGTAAAGGAAATGATCATATTATAAAGAACTGTCCAAAACTAGTTGCTAAAGAGGCAAAGAAGAAAGAGGCTGGAATGGTTGTTGCAGAGGCCTCTACACCAAAAACAGAGTCTGCAAATCTTGTGCAGGAAGAAGAATGGGCATTTACTACTGTCTGCAGTTTTGACCCATCTTCTCATGATCAGTGCATGTCTGCAGTAGACTCAGATGTTTGGTACTTTGACAGTGGGGCGACCAAACATATTACCTCGCAGCGCAGTTTCTTCTCTTCACTCGAGCCTGCCCCTACAGGGAATACTGTCACATGCGCCAATAACTCCTCTTATCCTGTTATGGGAGTTGGTAAGATCATTCTGACTACTGCTGATGGTAGTTCTTTCACTTTGTCAGATGCTTTATTTGTGCCAGGGATCAAAAAGAACCTGTTATCAGTTTCTGCATTAGCCAAGATTGGCTTGGTTGTGAAATTCGTTGATGACAGGTGTACAGTCCATGATCTCTCAAATGGCGATGTGATTATTGCTTCTGGCATTTTATGTCGTGGGCTGTATAAGCTCATAGACTATGAAAGATCTGTGAATGATTCGGCATGTGCAGTTCATGATTCTCAGGCTATGTCAGATGCAAAGCTTTGGCATGCACGCTTTGGTCATCTGAATTTTGCTAGCTTGTTACGCCTGCAGAAATCTGAAATGGTGTCCTCTTTGCCCAAACTTGAGGCACCTGGAAAACATGTTTGTGAAGGCTGTATTTTGGGCAAAATGCAGCGTTCTTCCTTTCCAAAAGATGGTTCAGTTCGGGCTATGCAGAAATTGCAGCTTGTACATAGTGATGTCTGTGGTCCTATGCAGACACCCTCTTTTGGAAATTACCTTTACTTCGTGACTTTCATTGATGATTTTTCCAGGCATGCATGGGTATATCCACTCAAAGCAAAGTCCGAAGTGTTCATGTGCTTCAAACAGTTTTTGGTTTTGGCTGAAAATCTGTCAGCATGTAAAATGGGCACCCTCCGTTCTGATCGAGGGGGGGAATATATGTCTTCAGATTTTAATGCATTTCTGGCTGAACGTGGGATAAAACACCAGTGTACAGTGCCGTATACACCTCAACAGAATGGAGTTGCTGAACGAAAGAACAGGTCACTCATGGAGATGGCGAGGTGCATGGTCAAAAGTCAGGCTTTACCACATAGTTTCTGGCTTGAGGCTGTCATGTGTGCAACATATGTACTGAACAGGTGTCCCACCAAAGCGTTGCAGTCTATCACTCCATATGAGGCTTGGCATGACCGCAAGCCATCTGTTGCTCATCTGCGTGTTTTTGGTTGTTTGGCATATGCATTAGTGCCTGAACAACATCGCAGAAAATTGGATGATAAGGCAGTAAAATGTATTTTTGTTGGGTACAGTTCTGAAAGTAAAGGCTATCGTCTGTATCATCCACAGACTAAACGCATTCTGGTTAGCCGTGATGTTGTCTTTGTGGAAGATGCTATTCAGCCATTGCTTTCATGTACTAAGGAGACATCTGTTAGCTCCAAAGACATGTATGATACTTTGATGCCTCTTTTTACAGGTGGACAGGCTAGCGCTGGTCCCAATGAGGCAACTTCTCAGCCTTTGCAGGTTTCATATGATGATGCAGATCATTCCATTTCTGATGCAGATTTACATGATGCACTTGTTGATGAGAGAGCTGATATTGAACAGGCAAAAACTATGCCAAAATGGCTGGTGCAGACTTTGCGTGACAGCAAATTAGATGCACCTTTGTCATATCGTACTCGTTCAGGCTCTCATAGTACCTCCTTTGCATCAGATTGCTATGCTATGGCTGCATCTAGTCTCTGTGATGAGAATGAGCCTGTTTCTTTTGATGAAGCACAAAATTCAGAAAATTGGAAGGCTGCTATGCAATCTGAATATGATGCTATAATGAAGAATGGTACATGGTCTTTATGTGACTTGCCTCCTGGCAAGAAGGCCATTGGCACTAAGTGGGTATACAAGCTGAAGCGTAAACCTGATGGTACAGTTGACAGGTATAAGGCTAGGCTTGTTGCAAAGGGTTATGCACAGGAAAGAGGCATTGATTTTGATGAGACCTTTGCACCTACATGCCGTATGACTACTGTTCGGAGCATTTGTGCACTTGCAGCCCATCATGGTTGGAATGTACATCAGTTGGACATTAAAACAGCATTTCTGAATGGTGACTTGCATGAAGAAGTGTATGTTTTTCAGCCCCGTGGCTTTGTGCAGAAAGGGCATGAAAACCAGGTGTGCAGGTTAAAGAAGGCGTTATATGGTTTAAAGCAAGCACCACGTGCTTGGTATGAGAAAATACATGCCTATCTGATTGCACATGGTTTTGAGAACAGTCCAACTGAAAGCACCTTATATGTTAAGCGTGCTAATGATGTGCTTCTGATCATTGTTGTCTATGTAGACGACATGCTGCTCACTGGTCCTCTTGAGAAGCATATTGCTGATTTGAAGGCTGATTTGCATGCCTCATTTGAGATGTCTGATTTGGGGCATTTGCATCACTATTTGGGCATTTAGTTTATGCAAGTTGATGGTGGAATGGCTTTGTGTCAAACGAAATATATTGACACATTATTGCAGCGTTTTGGCCTTGAAGACTGTAAGCCTATTGCCACTCCTATGGAGACAGGTTTACGATTGAGTCTTCATGATGCTGGAGATGCATTTGATGCTGTTCTCTATCAGCAGGCTGTTGGATGCTTGATTTACTTATGCATTACTCGGCCAGATATTCAGTTTGCTGTCTCACAGATGAGCAGGTTTATGCATTGCCCAGGAGAAACGCATTGGAAAGCGGTTAAGCGCATCTTTCGCTACTTGAGTGGTACTCGGCTACTTGGGTTGTTTTATCCCAAGGGGGGATCACTACCGCCAGATTTGCATGCTTTTTCTGACTCAGATTGGGCTGGTTGCTATGACACTCGTGTGTCCACCAGTGGTTTTTGCTTCATGCTTGGTAGCTCATGTATATCTTGGTTGAGCAAGAAGCAGCCTACTGTGGCCACTTCCAGTTGTGAGGCTGAGTAAAGGGCAGCTTTCACAGCGACTGTTGAGTGTGTGTGGCTCAGACGCCTTATGGCTGATTTGGGTGTTGGCCAGTCTTCTGCCACCACCATCTTCACTGACAGTCAGAGCGCATTGGCAGTTGCAGGGAACCCTGTGTTCCATGCTCGCACTAAGCACATTGAGGTGCATTATCACTATGTCAGGGAGAGGTTCTCTGCTGGGGAGATCAGCTTGGCATATGTGCCCACGCAGGAGAACATTGCAGACCTTTTCACGAAGGCTCTGCCTAGGGAGAAGTTTGAAGCTTTCCGCAAAGCTTTGGGCTTACTTCCTTTTGTGGAGTGATTTCCACATAGCTCGGCACTTCCTTATACATGAGTGCCAGCTCCTTGTTCACCGCATCACTCCCAGGGGGGATTTGTTGATATATTTAGGTAGTGATGTGTGTGAACACTCTAGGACCGTCGGGGCACTTTTTTCCCTCTTTAGGAGGTTTTTTTCCCCCGGCTTGTATATACGCCTATTGCCCTAATGGGCTACTTATCTTTGTACATTCTCTAGTAATACATTCAGTCTTGTGTGTTGTGCTCCAAGCTTCTTCTTCTTCCTTGTGCTGTTCGCGTGCTTCCGCAGACGTCTAACTCCAACAGTATCTTTAATGTGAAGAGCCTTCCTTCCTTCTTTCTTGTAACAATTTGTTTATACCCTTGACTAGGGTCTTCAACATAAACTCCATCATTAGTGAACCTTACCTCATATCCTTTTTCCACAATTTGTCCTACACTAATTAAATTCTTTGGAATTGTAGGAACATACAGAACCTTACTCAAGAGAGTACTTCCATCTTTGGCTTTAACTGAACCAATTGACTTTACTTTGTGCTTTGTATTATCACCTATTTGAACTGTGTGATTGATTGCCTTATGATCTAGATTAGTCATCAAAGCAATATTTCCACTCAGATGATTGCTACATCCTGAGTCAATATAAAATACTCTCATGTCTTCATGTGAGGCTTCACATGTTGCATTCATAATAAGAGTTGAATCTTCTTTCTGATATGATGCATAATTGTAGTAGGTGTTATTGTAGGATTGATTTTGGAAGTTTCTTCCTCCACTTCTTCCAAAAGAATTCCTACCACCTCTACCTCTGAAGTTTCCTCTCTGATATCTGCCACCTCTTCCTCTTTAACTAAAATTCTGATTAAAGTTACCATTGCTTTGATTATTATGCCAAACTGATTGTTGCTTCCCTTTGCTAGTTTTCTTCTTGTCTTTAGAATACATTGCATGACCTGCACTCTTATCAACATCTCCTTTGATATCATTCTTAAAAGTTAGCATATGTCCTAACAATTGATTCAAATCAGGAGCGAAATGATCTAATGAAAGTTCTGTAGACAAAATAAAAGGCTTCCACTTCTCATCTCCTCTTAGCCCTGTAAGAATTTGTCTTACCAACTTATCTTCTTCAATATCTTCATCAACTGCACCTAAAGAATCCGCAATGTCTTTCATCTTTGTCACATAATCAGATATTGATTGTGAAGCCTTCTTCTTAACTGTAGTAAACTCTGCCCATACTGAAGCTTTCCTTGATTTGGTTGTATTCTGAAAATGCTCTTCCAAAGCATTCCATATGTCACTTGCACTTTCAAGTCCTCTGATATGAGGAAGCAAATAATCATTCACTGCCATGTAGATTATGCTCCTTGCCTGAGCATCCTTCTTCATCCAAATCTTTATATCTGCAAGCTCTTCCCTAGTTGGAACACTAGGATCTTTAAGCTCTGGCTTTTCTTCCTCTCTTGTGATGTATCCCATCAGATCTTTGCTCATAAGATGAGCTTCCATTCTCATAGACCAAGCTGGATAGTTCTCTCTATCCAACTTCTCAATTTGGAGACTATCTCCCATCCTTGCTTCACCTGTACTATCAAATCTTTAATCCTTATAAGGAATGATTGTACCCTAGCTTTGAAGTTTAATCCTTCTGATCCTTTTGATTGCCTTTGTGTGTCTTCCTTCAACTTTCCCTACACACTTTATCCTTTTGAATCTTCAAGATTTGAAATTTGTATATCTGCAGCAGCCGAGGTCTTCATTTCCTCAATTTTGATACTTCCTGCTCTGATACCACTGATGGAGAGTGTTAATCTCCAAAAGAACAAGCTATCCTTGATGTTAAACCACCTCTATATCAAGAATAACTTTAAACTTTGGCCAATTTTGGAAGACAAACACCAAACTGTCAAGATTTTAACTAACTGTGAAGAAAGTCATTTCACAGAAAAGTCTGCTGCACATTATTGACTCATTGACTAATCATTTGTGTAAAGTTTTTGATGAAACTTTGTAGGATGTGTCGCCTAGAGTTTGCACACCTCCTCCAAGTTAAACCACTTCAAAGCTTAAGTAGATTATGAGAAATATTTCAAACAATCTACCTATGTCTGAAACTTCCTTCTTGTAGAGTCGACTTTGACACCTGCAACTTCTAACACATGGTTCTCCCAAACTAGAACCCGTTTAAGTGAATGCTTTTAGCCATAGATGGCTTACCTTCCAGCTTAGATTTTGACTCCTTATTTGTGCTATGCACTGAGAATTGACCATTTCTTTGACCATCGGAATTGCGCCTGTTTCAGAAGACACTCAATACTTTCTCACATATGAATGTTCCTACATAAAATTCTCTCAGCCTGTTTGCAATTGGACTCTCGAACTTTAACCATAGATAGTTAACTATGGAATTAGATGTGTACAAAAGGATTTCTGATAAAATCAAACACAGAAGGAGAACTAGAGAAAAGATTGACGCGCAATTCTATGAACATTCTTTCTATTCAACTCTTCATACATTTGATGGATGATACATCCACTACACATCATCTATTCATCTATATTTCATCTCTCTCTTCTAATACGACCATCTACACATGTCTATATATATACATATGAGTGTTGATTTGTCATTACTTCAAGTATATTGAAATATTTACAAAACTAATGTACATATGTTTGAAGAACTTTGCTTCCTGAATCTTCACTTTACTTCATGAAGTTGAACTTCAATCTTTTTCTTCATATCTTCACTTCTAGGCTTCATAATCACCAACTGTTGATTGTCCTGCTCCAACATTGCTTCCTAAAAAAAAAGTCAATTGCACTAAATGGGTATACAAGCTGAAACATAAAACATGATGGAACAATTGATACATATAAATCTAAGCTTGTTGCCAAAGGTTATGCTCAAGAAAAGGGCATAGATTTTTGCTCCCATCTTCCAAATGACAACCATTCATAGCATTCGTGCACATGAAGTTCATCGCGGTTAAAAGGTCCATTAATTGGACATTAAAACTCCAAATGGTGATTTACATGAAGAAGTGTATGTATTTCAGCTCATGGTTTTGTGTAGAAAAAGCAACAAAGTATGCAAGTTGAAAAAGACATTGTATGGATTGAAGCAAGCACCATGTGCTTGTGATAAAAAGATACATGCCTACTTGTTAGCCCATGGATTTGAGAGCATCAATAGAAAGAACCTTATTTGTTAAGCTTGCAAATGATGTACTTCTTATCATTGTTGCATATGTTAATAATATGCTACTCAGTGTTCCTAACAAGAAGCATATTGCTGAATTTAAGGCTGATTTGCATGCATATTTTGAGATGTCAAATTTGGGGATTTTGCATCATTATTTGGGCATTCAGTTTATGAAAAATGATGGGGGAATTGTACTGTGTCAAACAAAATACATTGACAATTTATTGCAATTTTTTGGCTCACATTTTTTTTTACTTGAGTGGTACCCAACTACTTGGGTTAGTTTATCCCAAAGGAGACCTTACCACCAGATTTACATGCTTTTTCACTTAGATATTGAGTTTTGGTAGCTCATGCATACCTTGGTTGAGCAAAAAGAAGCCTATTGTGGCCACTTCTAGTTGTGAGGTTAAGTATAGAAAAGTTGTCATAGTTATTGTTGAGTGTGTGTGGCTTAGATTACTTTTGACTAATTTGGGTGTTGGTGAGTCTTTTTCCAACACCACCTTTACCGATAGTGAGAGTCCATTAGTCATTGTGAGGAACCCTATGTTCCATGCTCGCTCAAATCACATTGAGGTGCATTATTGTTGGAACAAACCAATTACAAATTGGTGATTATAAAGAACTTGAAGGAAGTCAATGATCAGTTTGAAGTGAAAGAAGTTACTTGAGAAAGTAAAGAAGATTTCAGAATGATAGCTTGTATGCATATGTACATTACAGGTGGAAATTCTTGTATTATGAGTATAGGTAATCCTTAGGATGATAAGGAGTAATGTAATAGACATGGGATAAGTATAGAACCATATGTATATAACTCAATGATGTAAGGAAATACATGAGAGAGTCATTAGAAGACAAGTGTCATTGTGCTAGATGTGTAGAGAGTCTTTTATCAGAAAATTAGCGACGCGTTTTTCTCTGAGTTCTCTCAGTCTGATCATGTGGATCAGAAATCCTTTTGTACACATCTAATCTAGAAGCTAATGAAGCTATGTTCAAATTTTCATGGTCTAATTCCTTTCATGCTGTGAGTATGATCAATAGGAACATGTGTATGTAAAGTCTGCAGAAAAACCTCTCAGAGTCGCACATTTTTTTGTGTCAATGTTTTGCTTATATCTTAGTGCATAGTGTAAAGTTTTTGATAAGTGAGCATTCAAAATCTAAGTTAGAAGGTAAGGAAGCTATGGCTAAAAGCATTTAGCAAAACGGGATCTGTGCTGTGAGAAATCAACCTTAGAAATTACCTATGTCAAAGTCGCTTATTTAGGAAGACAGTTTCTGACATACTTTTGATCTTAAGGATCAAATTGAAGTTTTAATGATTCTTTTGAAGGAATAATGGTTGATATGATTGTGCAAAGGTAGCTTGGAGGTATGTATATCATTAGATTGAAGAAATCTGAAGATATGTGCAGGTAATGAAGTCAATATTTGAAGCAGACTTCTTGAAGAAAAAAATTATCACTCAGAGAATTGTTCATGAATGATTTGGTAAATCAAAGTAACATTTGTGTAAAGTTTGGTCTATAACTGATATAGAGGTGTTCTTAGATCAGTATAGATCAAGTATTTAGAGATTAAAAGGTCTCCAACAGTGGTATTAGAGCTGAAGGTGCAATATAAGTGAAGTAAAGGCATTGAAAGTCCCGACTGCTGCAGATATTGAAGTTCCTTCTAATTGAAGGTGGACAAGGACAAATTCTTGAAGATAACCTGCAGAAGTACAAAGCACGAGTTCGAAGGATCAAAAAAGGATTGAAGTTTCATATCAAAGGTACACTTTATTATCATAAATCATAGTAATTGCAAATACAGAAGATCAAAAGATGGGAGAAAGCTTGCAGATTGATAAGCTAGATAGGGAGAACTATCCAGCTTGGTCCATGAGGATGGAGGCACACCTCATGAGCAAATATTTGATGGCATTCATTACAAGAGAAGAAGAAAAGCCTGAGTTTGCAGATCCTAGTATTCCGACTAGGGAAGAGCTTGCAGATTTGAAGATCTGGATGAGAAAGGATGCTCAAGCTAGGAGCATCATTTACATGGCTGTAAATGATTATCTTTTACCTCACATCAGAGGATTGGAAAGTGCAACAGATGTTTGGAATGCTTTGGAAGTGCATCTCCAAAATACAACCAAGTCAAGGAAGTCTTCATTATGGGCAGAGTTTACAACCTTTAGGAAGAAGAGTTCACAATCAATTTCTGATTATGTGGCAAGGATGAAGGATATTGCATATAGCTTGGGAGCTGTAGATGAAGACATTGAAGAGGATAAGTTGGTAAGGCAAATACTTACAGGTCTGAGAGGAGATGAGAAGTGGAAGCCTTTCATATTGTCCATAGAATTGTCACTTGATCACTTTACTCCTGATCTTAATCAATTGCTAGGACACATGCTAACTTTTGAGCAGGACATTAAGGGAGACAATGATAGGAGTGCAAGCCAAGCTATGTACTCCAAGGACAAGAAAAAGAATGGCAAAGGGAAGAAGTCAATTGATGATGAAGGGACCTCAAGTCAAGCTAACTTTACAAAAGGAGAGATGAATTTCAGAGGTAAAGGAAGAGGAGGTAAGAACAAAGATAGTACTAAAGCTTGTTGGATTTGTGGCAGAACCAATCATTTGGCAAATGATTGTTGGTATAATAATCAAAATGGTGGAAGCAATAATCAAAGTTTTAATCAAAGAGGTAGAGGAGGCAGAAATCAAAGAGGCAACTTTAGAGGAAGAGGTGGTAGGACATCATATGCTAGAGGAGGTGGAAGAAGTTTTCAACCTCAGTCCTACAACAACAATTATTATAATTATGCATCAGATCAGAAGAATGACATGACTCTCATCTTGAATGCAACTCATGAATCAGTAGGAGAAGACCAAAGGGTGTTTTATATTGACTCAGGATGTAGCAATCATCTGAGTGGCAATATATCCTTGATGACTGATATGGAAGCAAAGGTGAATGCACATATTGTACAAACAGGTGACAATACCAAGCATAAAGTGGAGAGCATTGGATCAGTGAAGACAAAGAGTGGAAGTACACTCTTGAGCAAGGTACTTTATGTTCCTACTATTCCTAAAAATTTGATAAGTGTAGGGCAAATTGTGGAGAAGGGATATGAAGTCAGATTCACAAATGATGGTGTCCATGTGCAAGATCCAAATTAGGGATATAGAAACATTATTGTAGGTAAAAAGGAAGGAAGGTTGTTTACTCTCAAAGTCCAAGGTAATGTGGGACATGCCTTATTTACTTATGGAAGTCAAAAGATGTCTGAGTTAGACCTATGGCATAAAAGGCTAGGTCATTTCAATGAGAGATCCATAAAGGAAATGTCAAGGAATGATGTGGTGCTTGGTTTGCCAAAAGTTGAAGGGCAACACATGGTGTACAATTGTGAAGCTTGTCAATTAGGAAAAGCACACAAAAGTTCATACAATAAATCAGGGTACAAGTATTCAAATATGCTTGAATCGATTCATACAGATGTGTGGGGTCCTTCAAGGGATTATAGCATTAATGGATCCAGATATTATGTGTTGTTTGTTGATGATGCAACTAGATGGATTACTTTATATGTAATCAAGGATAAATCAGAAGTGTTCAAGACATTCAAGCATTATGATGCTTATGCAGAAAGGATTACAGGACAAAAGCTCAAGAGGTTAAGATCAGATGGAGGGGGAGAGTATTTTTCTAAAGAGTTTGATGATTATTTGTGGAATGCAGGTACAAAAAGAGAAGTAAGTTGCAGGTACTCCCCTAAACAAAATGGAGTTGCAGAAAGAAGAAATAGGACTCTTGTAGAGTTTGCAAGAGCAATGATGAAGGAAAAGAATTGTCCAAATTACTTATGGGCAGAAGCTATCAACACTGCAACATACCTTGTGAATAGGTTACCTTGTAAAGCATTGGAGGGAAGAACTCCTTATGAAGCATGGTGGGGTAAGAAACCTACTCTTCATCATTGTAAGGTATTTGGATGTTTAGCATATGCTTATGTTCCTTCACAATTGAGACATAAGCTAGAACCCAAAGCAGAGAAGTATGTGTTTATTGGGTATGATGATAGACAGATGGGTTACAGATTGTGGAGTCCATCCACAAAACAATTTCTTGTTACCAAAGATGTTACGTTTGATGAGCAAAGCACATGGTATACAGGGTCAACAAATGATTATGCAGGTGTTGAAGAAATACAAAGGAAAGGGAAGGCAAAAGTAAATGTGTATGAAGAAGATATTGATGATGTTGACTATAAAAGTAAATTGCAGGATAATGTTGAAGGTGGGCCAAGATTTGATCCAGAATCAAATGTGGCTGAGACTTCAAGAAGTGCAGAGGTTAGAAGATCCTCAAGGGAAAGAAAAGAGCCTATCAGGTATAGCTATGATACATCTTTTTTAACAACAAAAGATTATGCTTACATTGTGAAGATAGAAGAGGATCCAATCACATATGAAGAAGCTAAAGGTAAACAGAATTGGGAGAAGGCAATGCAAGAAGAGTATGATGCTCTACTTGAAACTGAAACATGGGAATTAGTACCAAGACCAAAGAATCAAAAAGTTATTGGATGTAAGTGGGTGTATAAAACAAAAAGGTTTGCAGATGGTAAGGTGTCTAGATACAAGGCTAGACTTGTGGTCAAAGGTTATGCCCAAACTTATGGGATAGATTATGATGAAACCTTTAGTCCTGTTGCTAAGATGTCTACAATTAGATCATTGATTGCTATTGCTGCTTGTAAAGGATGGAAGCTATCACAATTAGATGTGAAGAATGCATTTCTGAATGGATACATTGCAGTTGAAGTGTACATGGAGCAACCAGAAGGTTTCATGGATTCAATTGGATCAGATTATGTGTGTAAGCTCAAGAGAGCATTGTATGGGTTGAAGCAGGCTCCAAGAGCATGGAAGTACAGGCTTGTTAAGTTCTTGAATGATTGTGGATTTCAAGCATCAAAGGCAGATAGTAGCTTGCTAGTGAAGGCAAGTGAAAATGGATACATATACATGTGTATTTATGTTGATGACATTATTGTCATAGGTACAGATGCTCAAGGAATCAATGATCTTAAGAAACAAATAGAGAAGGAGTTTAAGATAAGTGATTTGGGAAACTTATCTTATTTCTTAGGAATGCAGATTGTGTATACTCAACATGGAGTATATGTTACACAAGAGAGGTACTTGAAGAATCTTCTGGTTAAATTTAACATGGAGGATTGCAGGTCTTCAAGCACACCATTGGAGGTAAATCATAAGTTGAGTAGGTATGGAGGTGAAGAATTCAATGACATGAAGAAATATCAGAGTTTGGCTACCTTGACAAGGCCAGATATATCATATGCAGTAGGTGTGTTATCACAATTCATGCATTGTCCAAAGAAGACTCATTGGATTTCAACTCAAAGGGTACTCAGATATATCAAAGGAACCCGAAGTGAAGGTCTGTATTATGGATTTACTTCTGATACAAGAATTAAAGTATTTAGTGATGCAGATTGGGCAGGTGATTCAGACGATAGAAGGTCTACTCATGGGTATCTCTGTTATATTAGAGATAAATTAGTTTCTTGGTGCTCAAAGAAGCAACATACAGTTGCTTTGTCATCCACAGAAGCTGAGTATAAAGGAATGGTACAGGCTGCAAAGGAAGTGATATGGTTAAAGACCTTGTTAAAAAGTTTTGGAACTGATCAGAGTACTCCAATTATTTTTGGAGATAATATGAGTTCATTGTATTTGGCAGCTAACCTTGTTTTTCATGCCAAAACTAAGCATATAGAGATTCAATATCATTTCTTGAGGGAAAAGGTACTTGACAAAGAGATTGAAGTGATGTATACTCCAACAAAAGAACAAGTTGCAGATATGATGACAAAAAGCTTGGATGGACCTAAGCTGGAGAGATTCAAAGAGATGGCAGGAGTGAAGAAGAATGGAATAATCACAATTAGTGATTGAGGGGGAGCTTTTGGAACAAACCAATCACAAATTGGTGATTATAAAGAACTTGACGGAAGTCAATGATCAGTTTGAAGTGAAAGAAGTTACTTGAGAAAGTAAAGAAGATTTCATAATGATAGCTTGTATGCATATGTACATTACAGGTGGGAATTCTTGTATTATGAGTATAGATAATCCTTAGGATGATAAGGAGTAATGTAATAGACATGGGATAAGTCTAGAACCATATGTATATAAGTCAATGATGTAAGGAAATACATGAGAGAGTCATTAGAAGACAAGTGTCATTGTGGTAGATGTGTAGAGAGTCTTTTCTCAGAAAATTAGCGACGAGTTTTTCTCTGAGTTCTCTCAGTCTGATCATGTGGATCAGAAATCCTTTTGTACACATCTAATCTAGAAGCTAATGAATCTATGTTCAAAGTTTCATGGTCTAATTCCTTTCATGCTGTGAGTATGATCAATAGGAACATGTGTATGTAAAGTCTGCAGAAAAACCTCTCAGAGTCACTCATTTTTTTGTGTCAATGTTTTGCTTAGATCTCAGTGCACAGTGTAAAGTTTTTGATAAGTGAGCATTCAAAATCTAAGTTAGAAGGTAAGGAAGCTATGGCTAAAAGCATTTAGCAAAATGGGAACTGTGCTGTGAGAAATCAACCTTAGAAGTTACCTATGTCAAAGTCGCTTATTCAGGAAGACAGTTTCTGACATACTTTTGATCTTAAGGATCAAATTGAAGTTTTAATGATTCTTTTGAAGGACTAATGGTTGATATGATTGTGCAAAGGTAGCTTGGAGGTATGTATATCATTAGATTGAAGAAATCTAGAGATATGTGCAGGTAATGAAGTCAATATTTGAAGCAGACTTCTTGAAGAAAAAAATTATCACTCAGAGAATTGTTCATGAATGATTTGGTAAATCAAAGTAACATTTGTGTAAAGTTTGGTCTATAACTGATATAGAGGTGTTCTTAGATCAGTATAGATCAAGTCTTTGGAGATTAAAAGGTCTCCAACAATTATCATTATGTCAAGGAAAGACTCTCTACTTGAGAGATTAGTTTGGCTTATTTGCCTACATTGGATAAGATTGCATACCTTTTCACAAACATGAATACAGGAGTGTCATTATTTGTTAAGCTTGTAAATGATGTACTTCTTATCATTGTTGCATATGTTAATAATATGCTACTCAGTGTTCCTAACAAGAAGCATATTGCTGAATTTAAGGCTGATTTGCATGCATATTTTGAGATGTCAAATTTGGGGCTTTTGCATCATTATTTGGGCATTTAGTTTATGAAAAATGATGGGTGAATTGTACTGTGTCAAACAAAATACATTGACAATTTATTGCAATTTTTTGGCTCACATTTTTTTTTTACTTGAGTGGTACCCAACTACTTGGGTTAGTTTATCCCAAAGGAGACCTTACCACCAGATTTACATGCTTTTTCACTTACACTAGTGTGTCCATTAGTGGTTTTTACTTGAGTTTTGGTAGCTCATGCATACCTTGGTTGAGCAAAAAGAAGCCTATTGTGGCCACTTCTAGTTGTGAGGTTAAGTATAGAAAAGTTGTCATAGTTATTGTTGAGTGTGTGTGGCTTAGATTACTTTTGACTAATTTGGGTGTTGGTGAGTCTTTTTCCAACACCACCTTTACCGATAGTGAGAGTCCATTAGTGATTATGAGGAACCCTATGTTCCATGCTCACTCAAATCACATTGAGGTGCATTATCATTATGTCAAGGAAAGACTCTCTACTTGAGAGATCAGTTTGGCTTATTTGCCTACATTGGATAAGATTGCAGTCCTTTTCACATACCTTTACCATTAGGTGGATACACGAGTGTCATAGAAACTAGCCCAATTTTAAGTAAAACATGAATCCATCGATGATATTGATCCCTCCTTGGGATAAAACCACTCAACTAGCAAAAGATGCCCTTAACTGCCTACCAATGCTTGAAACTTGGGCTATGCATAAACTTTCTCATATTAGAGACAAAAAATGGAATATCATGCCACATTATGCATAAGCAAATCAAGCATCCAAGAGCCTACTGATGAAGAACAACATTAAACGAATGACTATTATCATGAAGATTCAACCATAAACATGTATCTATGGGAGTGGCAATAGGTTTGCAAACTTCAAGGCCTTAAAACATTGCAATAATGTGTCAATGTATTTTTTTTAGCACAAAACTATTCCCCCATCAACTTGCATAAACTAAATGCTCAAATAGTGATGCAAATGCCCCAAATTTGAAATCTTAATAGAGGCATGCAAATCATCCTTAAATTCAGCAGTATTCTTTTTGTTAGGACTAGTGATCAGCATATCATTGACATATATATCAACGATCATCATTACATCATATGCACACATAACATATAAGGTGCTCTCTATTGGACTGCTCCCAAATCCTTGTGCTAGCAAGTAGGCATGTATCTTTTCATACCAAGCACGTGGGGCTTGATTCAATCCATACAAAACCTTTTTCAACCTACACGCTTTGTTTTCGTGCCATTTTAGCACAAAACCACAAGGCTCAAATAAATACACTCCATGTAAATCACCACTCAAAAATGTAGTCTCAATGTCTGATTGATGTACATTCCAACCGTGACGGGTTGCACGTGCACAAATGCAATGACCAATTGTCATTGGGCATGTGGGAGCAAAGATCTTAGCAAAATCAATGCCCTTCTCTTGAGCATAACCTTTGGCAACAAGCATAGCCTTATAGCTGTCAATTGTTCTATCAATCTTATGTTTTCGCTTGTATACCCATTTAGTGCCAATGGCCTTTTTGCAAGGAGGCAAATCACATAAATAAAAGTATCATTCTTCTGAAATCTATGCTTGATCGAAACAAATAGGCTTGTTCTTGGCATGAAGACTAGAGACAACCATTGCATAACAATTTGATGCAAAAGAAGTATTATGAGAGCCTGAACAAGTATGATATGGTGAAGATGTGACTAGATTGCTATCTCTTAGAGTATGAGCCAGCTATTTAGGCATAGTTTTTGCCTCTTGGATGTCGGCTCTCTTATCAATAATGTTAAGAGAAAGGAGGTAAGGAAGAGAAATCTCTACAAGGAGACGAGCATGCATAGATTGAGACAAGGAAGAAAGATCTTCTTCTTCTTCTATTGCATAATGAAAATGTACAAGGATGACCTAGTACAATAGTACAACTAGTATAATATATAAAAGGTGATACATAAGAAAACCCTAATGTTTGCAAACGTCTGAGTTGGCAAGAAAACAAATGTTTTGTCACTCTTGATAGATAAATCTAATGAAGCTCATAGAAAATGTCCCTGATGTGTATCAAAATAAACATTATACATGTCATAGAAATGAAAAGTTTTACATGTCATCCTCGATCATCACATGTTGAGCTTGATATCTCAACACTCCCCTACAAGCTCAACATCATGTCTTGTAATTCTAGCCTCATTTGAAACTTCTCTACATCAAGTGCTAAGTGAAAATATTAGCAACCTACTCATCTGTCCTAACATAGATAAGATCAATATCACCTTCCAATGTTCATCTGTCCTAACATAGATAAGATCAATATCACCTTCCATTATCTTCTCCCTCATGAAATGATAATGTATCTCAATATGATTTGTTTTAGCATGAAAACAAGATTTTGTGCTAGCTATATGCTTTGAAGATTATCATGATAAATGGTAATACTTCTGCACTTAAATCTATGAGTAGCATCTCAAGCCATGATGCCTCACATGTTGCCATTACAACAAGTCTATACTGAGCCTTTGTGCTCAACAAAGCAATAGTGGGTTGCTTCTTATTGCTCCATTAATAACAACACTCCAGAGTGAAAATAGAACATCAATAATAGATCTTCTATTAGGAATATTGCTAGCCCAATTTGCATCTGTGTATCCATGAACCTTCAATTTTACATTAGCTTCATAAAACAATGCATAATCCAAAGTAGCACTCACATAATGTAGAGTACATATCAAAGCATCCAAATTCAGTTTCTTGGGAGCATACATAAATTGACTCGAAAGTCCCATGATGTAGCTTAAATTAGGCCTTATAATTGTGTGATGGATTAAACTTCCCACTATCCTCTTGTACATAGTAGTGATTTTCAATGCTTCACCTGAAGTAGCATCTAACTTTAATTATGATCCAATGACATAGAAATTGGATCACCATATTTTTGCATCATACTCAAGGCATGTTTCCTTTGGGACAACCATATACATATTTGTGTATGTGTAAGTTCAATGGCTAAAAGTATCACAACACACTAAGATCTTTCATGTCAAATTCTTGCATAAGGAGTTTCTTTACCTATTTAGTGCTTTCTTCATTATCACCACCTAAAATCAACTCATCAACATAAATGGCCACAACTATAATTCCATCATCAATATTTCTTGCATATAATGAGTGGTTTGTATCACACATAGAAAATCCAATAGATATTAAATAATCAACAATCCTTGCATGCCAAGCATGAGGGGCTTGTCTAAGAGCATACAAAGCCTTCTTCAACCTAGAAACATGTCAAAGATGCTTTGAATCCTCATATCCTTGTAGTCGGTCCATGTATATTTCTTCTTGCAACTTGTCATGGAAGAAAGCATTCTTCACATCCATCTGATGCAAAATCCATCCTTTTTTCTTGTGATGTGATGCACTTGTATGTAGAGCACCCAAACACTTCAAAGTGGTAGAACTCCCTTCAAGATAGACTCACACAACTCAACACTTAGCTTTAGATAATCAACTTAAATAGATATTCAAGCTAAAAGATTATCTAAATTTAAAAGCCCTCAACAAGCACTATTGTTTATTGAGTTGAGCATGCCTCTTCTATAGTAGGAAGCCTGGATTACAATCCTTGTTACGGTTCATAGGAAACACAATGATGTAGATCAATCAAGTATAGGAGGTGGTGGTAGTATCTCTATGACACAACCAAGGAAACACACAGATATGCATCAAGATGGGAGAGAGAGAGAGAGAGAGAGAGAGAGAGAGAGAGAGAGAGAGAGAGAGAGAGAGAGAGAGAGAGAGAGAGAGAGCAGCATGCTACAAAACCCATTGTGCTGCTAAGAAAGATGGGTATTGATTCCATCTTTGGCATAATTTTTCTCTTAGACTGACGAAGAGAGAGGGAGAGAGTTGAGATCTATTGATATATTTTGGTAGTAATGTGTGTGAACACACTAGGACCACCGAGACACTTTTTTCCCTCTTTAGGAGGTTTTTTTCCCCGGCTTATATATATGGCTATAAGCCTAACAAGTCAACAAGCATGTATCTTTTCATATCACGCATGTTGTGCTTGCTTCAAACCATATATTGCCTTCTTCAACCTACACACTGTTTTCATAGCCTTTCTATACAAAACCACAAGGCTTAAATACATACACTTCTTTATGTAAGTCACCATTCAAAAATGCAATTTTAATGTCCAACTCATGTACATTCCAACCATGATGAGTTGCAAGTGCAAAAATGCTACGAACAATGGTCATTTGGCATATGGGAACAAAGGTCTCATCAAAGTTAATGCCTCTCTCTTGAGCATAACCTTTTGTAACAAGCCTCACCTTATACCTATCAACTACTCCATCAGGTTTACGTTTCAACTTGTATACCCATTTAGTGCCAATGGCCTTTTTGCCTAAAGGCAAATCACATAAAGACCAAGTAACATTCTTTGTAATAGCATCATATTATGATTGCATAACAACCATCCAATTTTTTGAATTTTGTGCATCATCAAAAGAAATAGGCTTGGAAACACTATTAGAGCCTGAACGAGTACGATATGACAAAAGTGCATCTATTTTGCTATCTCTCAAAAGTTTGCACTAGTCATTTAGGCATTGTTTTAGCCTCTTCTATGGTAGCCCTCCAATCAAGAAGTACATCATGTAAATCTGTATCATAAATGGAATGATATGCATCATCATGTGGAACCTGTAAAGATTGGGAAATTGCCTCACTTGGACAAGAAATTGCATGTCCATTTGTAAAAAGATGTAGCAAAGTGTCATACACATCTTTAGAGATAATTGATTTCTCCTTTGTACATGAAAGTAATGGTTGAATTGCATGTTCCACAAAAACAACAGCATGACTAACCAAAATGTGTTTATTTTCTGGATGATATAGATGATAGCCTTTGCTTTTAGAATTGTACTCAACAAAAATACATTTCGCCACTTTATCATCCAACTTTCTATGTTGTTGTTCAGGCACTAATGCATATGAAAGACAACCAAAGACATTCACATGAGCAATAGATGGCTTGTGACCATGCTAGGACTCATATAGATTGATCGATTACAGTGCTTTGGTGCGACACTTGTTAAGTACATATGCTGCACACATAACAACCTCAAGCCATAAGCTATGTGCTAAAGCTAGATTTTTTACCATACACCTTGCCATCTCCATAAGAGACCCGTTCTTTCTTTTAGTAACTCCCTTTTGTTGAGGTGTATGGTCAAAAAGCTTGATTTTTTTACCATTCACCTCATCATCTCCATGAGAGACCTATTCTTTCTTTCAACAACTCCCTTTTTTTGAGGTGTATGCTCAACCAAAAATGCATGAAAATAAAAAAACATGTATTTTCCTTGTTGATCATAATGGAGGGTGCCCATTTTACATGTTGATAGATTTTCAGCCATAACTACAAATTGTTTGAAGCACATAAACATGTCATACTTTTCTTTCAATGGATACACATGTGCATGCTTGGAGAAGTCATCAATAAAAAATACGAAGTAAAGGTAGTTCCCAAGAGAAGGTGTCTCAATAGGACCATAGACATCACTATGGACAAGCTATAGTTTATGAGAAGCTCAAGCTGAACCATGTTATGGGAAGGAGGAATGCTACATTTTGCCCAAAATACAGTCTTTAGGGACATGTTTACAAGGTGCCTCAAGTTTGGGCAGAGAGTACACCATTTTAGATTTTTGCGGGCAAAGTAAACTAGCAAAGTTCAGATGACCAAAGCGTGAATCCCAAAGCTTTGCATTTGAGATGCTTGAGAATCTTGAACTACACATCTTGAATCATTCATAGATTTCACATAGTCTATGAGCTTATATAGCCTGCCACATAAAATGCCAAAAGCAATAATAACATCATCCTTTGAGAGATCATAACTTGTACATTTTTTATCAATAAACTTGACAATCAAGCTAATCTTACCTAATGTTGAAATTGACAACATATTTTTCTTGATCCTTGGCATATACAAAGGATATGACAATGTGAAAGAACTACCATCAACAGTAGTCAAAATGATCTTACAGATTCCCATTATAGGATAAGAGGAGTTGTTAGTGCATGTGACATTATTAACTGTGGGGCAAGCTCAAGTGAACTAAAGAAATTGTGTTGTGAGGTAATATGTTTGGTTGCCCCACTATCAAAGTACCAAACATCTAAATCTACTACAAACATACACTACTCATGAGAAGATAGGCCATAGTTGCAAACAGTTGTAAATGCCCATTCTTTATTCTAAACAAGATTAGCATACCCTTTTTTAGGTGTAGAGGCCTCTGCAACAACCATTCTAGCCTCTTTCTTCTTTGCCTCTTTTGCAACCAAATTTGGACAACTCTTTATGACATGATCATTTCCCTTAAAGTATTTGCAAAAATGTTTTTTCTTTTTTTGTTTTCTTCTTACCTTTGTCTTCCCTCCTTGACTATGCAGCATTAGCAAATTCTTGCTTATTAGTATATGAGCTCCATTTACCTTTGCGCTTATGATTAGCTAAGAAAACTTGATCTGCAACATGCATAATTGATATGTTTTGCCTCGAATGATCTTCTTACAATAAAACATAGATGAAATCATTAAATGTTAAGGCATTTGGATTGCCTTTCATCATCAATCAAAGACTAGAATCAAATTCTGATATGAATTCTGGAAGATCATTAAGAACAGTGTGCACAAGTGAACTATCTGGCAAGACTTCATCAACAGAAATCAAATGCTCCATTAAATCTTTAATGTTTGTCAAAAAACTATCCATGGAATCTCCTTCATTCATATGCTCGATCTTCAACTATTTTTAGAGGTAAGCAACATGATCCTCATTTCTTCCCTGGTATAAAGTTGTAACTGTATGCCAAGCATCCTTTGCTATCTTGCAAGAGCAAATGTGAGGGATAATGGCATGTTTGATAGACAAAGCTATCAATGCATGTGCCTGAACATCTCTACCATTCCAAAGAACTTGTTCTACAGTAGGTGGAGCAAGAACCATAGCACGATTAGGAAATTGAAGATCATCATCTTCAATGTCATTTATATCACCTTCAATAACCATATTTGTAGTGCAGTAGGTTTTTCAACACCTTGCACAATATTCCACAACCCTTTTGTTACCAATACATGATGCAACATATATGCCCACAACAAGTAACTAGTATCATACAAATTATCCTCAATAGCCAACATACGGATTACATCATTGCTTTCAATCATGGCCAATGACTAAATACCCTAATGTAGAAAAATGATTGTATCTCAAAAAGTTGAATAGAATACCATGAATAAATGCACTATCAAGCCAAAATCTACATATATGTAACAAACTTCAAGGTGCTTGTATTGGAGAGGCAAAAATTATAAATGTGTTTGGTACAAAAAGATGAAACTTCATGCATAGTCATTGTGATAGTGTGTTCAGAGACCAAAACAAGCTCATATCAAAATTCTGATGCCACAAAGCAAAGTTTTTTCTAACTCCTAATCATGTTCAATATGCTCATCGATTTTTGTGTGCTTTTGAGATTGTAATTGGAGGGATGTCGATGATACCCTAGATGAAAGTGGAGACTACTTTGACACCAATTGTTGGAGTTCAAGGTGTGCGGAAGCATACAAACAACACAAGGAAGAAGAAAAAGCTTGGTGCACAACACAACACAAAAATTGTATTACTAAGAGATTGTACAAAGATAAGTTAACCATTAGGATTGTAGGGGTATCTAGAAGCCGAGGGGAAAAACCTCTTAAAGAGGGAAAAAAGTTCCTTGATGGTCATAAGTGTGTCTACACACATCACTATCAAAATATATCAACACATGGATCATGTTTTCACTCACATGACTAATGTAATACATGATGTTGAACCCTCTTGTTTTGGAGATGCAATTGGAAATGCAAATTGGGAGAAAATGTGGATGAGAAGATGGCTGCAATGTATGGAAATGAAACATGGAATCTAGTTCCTTTGCCACGAGGAAAGAAACCCATAGGCTACAAGTGGGTTTACAAGGTAAAGCATAATGTTGATGGAAGCATAAGCATGTATAAAGCACAATTAGTAGCAAAAGGATATGCACATACATATGGCCTTGATTATGAGGAAACATTCAACCTTGTAGCTAACATGTTTAGTGTTAGAGCACTTATTGTTGAAATGAAAGATGAAACTCTTAATCTAATATTAAGCACACAAAAATCAAACTAAGGAGGATGAAATAAAAGATAGGTATAAAGCACAATTAGTAGCAAATAGATATGCAAAGACATGGGCTTGATTATGAGGAAACATTCAATCTTTTAGCTAAAATGCTTAGTGTTAGAACACTTATTGTTGAAATGAAAGATCAAGCTCTTAATCTACTATTAAGCACACAAAAAAGAAACTAAGGAGGAAGAAATAAAATATATAAAAGCATGATTAATAGATACTGAAAAATGACTTACATAAAATGTTATATGAGAATGAAAACTCCATGAGTGAACATCCTTGGAAATGAGATAGAGTATATGAGCTTGTGAGGAGTGCAAAGAGGCACTCCTTAGGTGGAGTAGAGGGGAAATATCCTTGCATGAGGTATAAAGAGATCTTGCATGAGAATGATGGTGAGTTTTACAAAAGGGGAATCATGGACATCTCAACCCCCCTTCCATGTGATGACCCTTTTGTTGTAAAGTGGGAAGCTAATGACATATAGAGTCACTTACGCCATTTGGTTTTTAGATCCTCAAGAGAATGTAGAAGGTACTCTTAAGCTTAAAGGTTGGAGCTAGCTCAAGTCTCAAGGGGGCTCAAGAGAATCAAAGGTTATCTAGGTGTTTCACAAGGACATCGACCAATGTTTTTGAATTATTTTTCTTCTTTTTGTTGTGCTACTTTAGAGAGCTTATGCATCCCCTTGTGATCCTAAACCTCACACCTCATTCTACATCATTTTTCTTCAATTAATGGCCAATGATGTCTATGGGGTCTAGGGACATCATTACTCAATTGTTTAGAGCTTATACCTATTTTATGGCTTGTATCTACCTTGTCTTATGTTTTATAAATCTTCTCAAGATTTTTGAGCTTAAGAGTCCCCTCAAATCCCCTTCTTGCCTCAAAAAATGTCTCTAGCTAGGGTAGTAGGGACATCGTCCCATGATTTTTGGAATTTAAGGTTCTATCCTTTGGCTAATCCTTGATAGAATATCGCCTTGTAGTGAGTGGCATGTAGTGGGCAAAGTGGTGAGTTAAGAAGGAGGTACAAACTTCTTCACATGCTCATTGGTTATAAAAGTGGAGTGGGAGCACATTCTAAACAAGGAGAGAAAGAGGCAAGAGCTCCCAATAGTCAGATCTAGTCATTTTGTCATTATGTCTTCCCATAGACTCCTTCCAGCCGCACATTATTTTGTACATAGCTGTGTTGTGAAGTTCATATCTCAGTGTATATGTAACCATTTCTTGAGTTTAACACTCATTGGAAAGCTTATCTTGTGAAATTTCTCTATCTCAAATATATCCTTCAAAGCTTATACGGTATGTGAGATATCAGTCAAAGAGTGAAGTCCAATTTTTTAGCATACCCATGTAGAAAGGTAGTCTATTTTGATTGGTTAAGTTTTATGAACAAAACGTATCCAAAGAGCATATTGAGGGCAATTAGAAGTTCAAAATAGCTTCACTGTGTGGTGTCTAAATTATGATATGAGATCGTTTCGGCCTCTGAATGCACTATCACAGTGCATGTGTAGGCAATTTCATCTTTTTGTGCCAAAGATATATACAAGTTTCGATTTGCCAATATAAGCAACTCAAAGTCTACTACAAGTTTAGCAAAAACCTACAGGGTAGTTGTTTATTGTTAACCTTTGGAGTTGTCCTCTCCAATCATTATAGCATAAAAGATTAACTAACACTTCATTAAATTGTCAATCTGGGAAGTATGCAAAGACCACAACCCCTTCTAGTTAATGGAATCCAAGAATAAGAGGTACCATAACTGATTTCTGAGAAATTAGTGAAGATGAAGATGGATAAACTAGGGTTTTGGATATCTTGAGCTATACAATATCATTTTCAACAATCTTTGTGCCTAAACTGTGCCATTTTTCCTATAGATTACAAATATCAAGCTAGATTTCAAAAATAATACATGTATCACACAGACGAGACAATCACTATTTTGTAAAAATTGAGAATTCCCATTTCCAGCATTGATCTCTTGCATCAGTTCACTCAATATACTGATAATAACCTCTATTCATACACTTCACTCAGAAAAACACAAGAAAAGCTCACAAGTTCCATAGATTTCACAAGAGAAAGACTCAACAAATCATGACGATACTCTAGAGAAGTGGAAACACGATTTTCTGCCAGAAGCTCTTCACATTACTGAATATCATGAGAATAATACAACCAACCTTTCCAAAGTAGAAGAAAATATATTTTATATTTTTTTAAGTGTCCCATTTCACACTTGAAATTTGTTCCTTCTACCTTCTAATCTAAAAATATGCTACTGAAGAGCTTCCAAAAATTCTAAGAAAAATATATATACTTTTGTTATACATGAGGAAGGATCTTCCTTGATTTTACATTATTTGAATAAATACAACTACATGAAAATGTCAAATTACAAAGAATTTCCTTCAAAAAATGCTTCTTCCAACAGTAGTTCTATTCAACTTTTTGAGATACAATCCTTTTTATGCATTAGGGTATTTTACTTAGTGACCATGGCTGAAAGCAGTGGTGCATTACATATGTTGGCTATTGATGATAAGTTGGACAATACCAATTACCCATTGTGGGATTATATGATGCATGATGTATTGCTTGCAAAAGGATTGTGGAATATTGTGCAGGGTGTTTAAAAAACATCCTATTACACTGTAAACACAATCGCTGAAGGTGATACAAATGACCTTGAAGATGGTGATATTCTTTAGGTTCCTGTTTGTGCTGTGGTTCTTGCTGCACCTACTACATAGCAACTTCATTGGGATAACTAGCTGTAAAAGAGGCAAAGAAGAAAGAGGCGAGAATGGTTGTTGCAGAGGTAAATGGAGCTCATCTATTAGTAAGTAGAAATCTGCTCATTCTACGTAATCAAAGAAGGATATCACAGATGAGAAGAAAACAGAAAAGCAAAAATTATTTTCAAATACGATAAAGGAAATGATCATGTCATAAAACATTGTTCAAAAATATTTGCAAAAGAGGCAAAGAAGAAAGAGGCTAGAATGGTTGTTGTAGAGGCCTCTACACCCAAAATAGAGTCTACTTATCTTGTGCAGAATGAAGAATGGGTAGTTACTATTGTTTGTAGCTATGAATCATCTTCTCATGAACAATGTATGACTACAGTAGACTAAGATGTTTGGTATTTTGATAATGGGGCAACCAAACATATTACCTTGTAGCATAATTTCTTCACTTCACTTTAGCTTTCCCCTATAGGGAATACTGTCACATGCACCAACAACTCCTCTCATGCTGTTATGGGAGTTGGCAAGATCATTCTAACTACTGTTGATGGCCATTCTTTTACATTTTCAGATGCTTTATTTGTGCCAAGGATCTGTTGATATATTTAGGTAGTGATGTGTGTGAACACACTAGGACCACCCAGGCATTTTTTTCCCTCTTTAGGAGGTTTTTTTCCCCTGGCTTGTATATACGCCTATTGCCCTAATGGGCTACTTATCTTTGTACATTCTCTAGTAATACATTCAGTATTGTGTGTTTGTGCTCCAAGCTTCTTCTTCTTCCTTGTGTTGTTCGCGTGCTTCCGCAGACATCTATCTCCAACAATTGGTATCAGAGCAGGTCATCGCTTCATCTAGGGCGCCGTCGACACTCCTCTGTTTGCAGTCTTAGATTCGCATGAAATTTGGCGAGCATACTCAGGGTGTTTCAGAGATCAAAACTGCTTTGCTCTGTGGTGCCGAAATCGTGATCTGAGCTCGTTTCAGCCTCCGAACGCACTATTGCAGTGCTTGTGCAGGCTATCTTTCATCTTTTTGTGCCAAAGGTATATACCAGTTTCTGTTCGCCAGTATAAGCGTCTCAAAGTCTGCTACAAGTCTAGCGGAACTTGTCTGGGCAGTTCTATTCAGCTTTTTGAGGTACAGTCAATTTTCTGCATCAAGGTATTTTAGTCACCGGCCATGGCTGAAAGCAGTGATGTATTCCGTATGTTGGCTGTTGAGGATAAGTTGGATGGTACCAACTACCCGTTATGGGCTTATATGATGCGACATGTATTGGTTGCAAAAGGATTGTGGAACATTGTGCAGGGTGTTGAAAGATGTCCTGTTACACCTCTGACTATAGGTACTGCAAATACAGGTGTTGGAGCTGATGAAGATGGTGTCGAAGATGATATTCCACAGATTCCTATTCGTGCTGCTGTTTCTGCTGCACCTACTGCAGAGTAGATTCGCTGGGATGGCAGAGATGCCCAGGCACATGCTTTGATAGCCTTGTCTGACAAACGTGCCATTATTCCTCACATTCGCTCTTGCAGAACAACTAAGGACGCTTGGGATACACTTACCACATTGTACCAAGCTAGGAATGAGGCTCGTGTTGCTTACCTTCGAAAACAGTTGGAGAGTGAGCACATGAATGAAGGTGATTCTATGGACAATTTCCTAACAAAGATCAAAGACTTGAAGGAACAATTGATTTCTGCTGATGAGGTTATACTAGATAGCTCACTTGTGCAGACTGTTCTGAATGGTCTTCCTGATTCATATCAGAGTTTTGCTTCTACTCTTCGGTTGATGATGAAAGACAATCCAAATGCCTTATCATTTGAGGAGTTAGTCTCTGTTCTGTTGTAGGGAAGATCAATCGAGGCAAAACAGGTCCATTATGAGAGTTGCAAATATAGATTTCATGGTTAGTCAGCAGGGCAAAGGAAAATGGAGCTCTTCAACTAGTAAGTAGAAATCTGCTAATTCTGCATATTCGAAGAAGGAAGATAAAGATGAGAAGAAATCAGAAAAGTAGAAATTGTTTTGTAAGTACTATAAAGGGAATGATCCTATCATAAAGAACTGTCCAAAACTGGCTGCTAAAGAGGCAAAGAAGAAAGAGGCTGGAATGGTTGTTGCAGAGGCCTCTACACAAAAAACAGAGTCTGCAAATCTTGTGCAAGAAGAAGAATGGGCGTTTACTACTATCTGCAGTTTTGACCCATCTTCTCATGAGCAGTGCATGTCTGTATTAGACTCAGATGTTTGCCAGTATTTTGACAGTGGGGCGACCAAACATATTACCTCGCAGCGTAGTTTCTTCTCTTCACTCGAGCCTGCCCCTACAGGGAATACTCTTACATGCGCCAACAACTCCTCTTATCCTATTATGGGAGTTGGTAAGATCACTTTGACTATTGCTGATGGTAGTTCTTTCACTTTGTCAGATGCTTTATTTGTGCCAGGGATCAAAAAGAACCTGTTATCAGTTTCTGCATTAGCCAAGATTGGCTTGCTTGTGAAATTTGTTGATGACAGGTGTACAGTTCATGATCTGTCAAATGGCGATGTGATTATTGCTTCTGGGCATCTTATGTCATGGGCTGTATATGCTCATAGACTATGAAAGATCTGTAAATGATTTGGCATGTGCAGTAAATGATTCTCAGGCTATGTCAGATGCAAAGCTTTGGCATGCACGCTTTGGTCATCTGAATTTTACTAGTTTCCTACGCCTGCAAAAATCTGAAAATGGTGTCCTCGTTGCCCAAACTTGAGGCACCTGGAAAACCTGTTTGTGAAAGCATTCATCCTTTCCAAAAGATGGTTCAGTTCGGGCTACTCAAAAATTTCAGCTTGTACATAGTGATGTCTGTGGTCCTATGCAGACACCTTCTTTTGGAAATTATCTTTACTTCATGACTTTCATTGATGATTTTTCCAGGCATGCATGGGTATATCCACTCAAAGCGAAGTCCGAAGTGTTCATGTGCTTTAAACAGTTTTTGGTTTTGGCTGAAAATCTGTCAGCATGTAAAATGGGCATCCTCCGTTATGATCGAGGGGGGGAATATATGTCTTCTGATTTTAATGCATTTCTGGCTGAACGTGGGATAAAACACCAGTGTATAGTGCCATATACACCTCAATAAAATGGAGTTGCTGAACGAAAGAACAGGTCACTCATGGAGATGGCGAGGTGCATGGTCAAGAGTCAGGCTTTACCACATAGTTTCTGGCTTGAGGCTGTCATGTGTGCAGCATATGTACTGAACAGGTGTCCCACTAAAGCACTGCAGTCTATCACTCCATATGAGGCTTGGCATGACCGCAAGCCATCTGTTGCTCATCTGCGTGTTTTTGGTTGTTTGGCATATGCACTAGTGCCTGAACAACATCGCAGAAAATTGGATGATAAGGTAGTAAAATGTATTTTTGTTGGGTACAATTATGAAAGTAAAGGCTATCGTCTGTATCATCCACAGACTAAACACATTCTGGTTAGCCGTGGTGTTGTATTTGTGGAAGATGCTATTCAGCCATTGCTTTCATGTACTAAGGAGACATCTGTTAGCTCCAAAGACATGTATGATATCTTGATGCCTCTTTTTACAGGTGGAAATTCTAGTACTGGTCCTAATGAGGCAACTTCTCAGCCTTTGCAGGTTTCATATGATGATGCAGATCATTCCATTTCTGATGCAGATTTACATGATGCACTTGTTGATGAGAGAGCTGATATTGACCAGGCAAAAACTATGCCAAAATGGCTGGTGCAGACTTTGCGTGATAATAAATTAGATGCACCTTTGTCATATCGTACTCGTTCAGGCTCTCATAGTGACTTCTTTGCATCAGATTGCTATGCTATGGCTGCGTCTAGTCTTTGTGATGAGAATGAGCCTATTTCTTTTGATGAAGCACAGAATTCAAAAAATTGGATGGCTGCTATGCAATCTCAATATGATGCTATAATGAAGAATGGTACATGGCCTTTATGTGACTTGCCTCCTGGCAAGAAGGCCGTTGACACTAAGTGGGTATACAAGCTGAAGCGTAAACCTGATGGTACAGTTGACAGGTATAAGGCTAGGCTTGTTGCAAAGGGTTATGTGCAGGAAAGAGGCATTGATTTTGATGAGACCTTTGCACCTACATGCCGTATGACTACTGTTCGGAGCATTTGTGCACTAGCAGCCCATCATGGTTGGAATGTACATCAGTTGGACATTAAAACAGCATTCTGAATGGTGACTTGCATGAAGAAGTGTATGTTTTTCAGCCCTGTGGATTTATGCAAAAAGGGCATGAAAACCAGGTGTGCAGGTTAAAGAAGGCATTATATGGTTTAAAGCAAGCACCACGTGCTTGGTATGAGAAGATACATGCCTATCTGGTTGCACATGGTTTCGAGAATAGTCCAAGTGAAAGCACCTTATATATTAAGCATGCTAATGATGTACTTCTGATCATTGTTGTCTATGTTGATGACATGCTGCTCACTGGTCCTATTGAGAAGCATATTGCTGATTTCAAGGCTGATTTGCATGCCTCATTTGACATGTCTGATTTGGGGCATTTGCATCACTATTTGGGCATTCAGTTTATGCAAGTTGATGGTGGAATGGATTTGTGTCAAATGAAATATATTGACACATTATTGCAGCATTTTGGCCTTGAAGACTATAAGCCTATTGCCACTCCTATGGAGACAAGTTTACGATTGAGTCTTCATGATGCTAGAGATGCATTTGATGATGTTCTCTATCAGCAGGCTGTTGGATGCTTGATTTACTTATGCATTACTCGACCAGATATTCAGTTTGTTG
This sequence comes from Ceratopteris richardii, assembly GCA_020310875.1. Taxonomy (NCBI): domain Eukaryota; kingdom Viridiplantae; phylum Streptophyta; class Polypodiopsida; order Polypodiales; family Pteridaceae; genus Ceratopteris; species Ceratopteris richardii. The sequence goes on from CM035416.1 coordinate 77,014,774, forward strand.
TCTCACACATGAGCAGGTTTATGCATTGCCCAGGAGTCATGCATTGGAAGGCGGTTAAGCGCATCTTTCGCTACTTGAGTGGTACTCGGCTACTTGGGTTGTTTTATCCCAAGGGGGGATCATTACCGCCATATTTGCATGCTTTTTTTGACTCAGATTAGACTAGTTGCTATGACACTCGTGTGTCCACCACTGGTTTTGGCTTCATGCTTGGTGGCTCATGTATATCTTGGCTGAGCAAGAAGCAGCCTACTGTGGCCACTTCCGGTTGTGAAGCTGAGTATAGGGCAGCTTTCACAGCGACTGTTGAGTGTGTGTGGCTCAGACGCCTTATGGCTGATTTGGGTGTTGGCCAGTCTTCTGCCACCACCATCTTCACTGACAGTCAGAGCGCATTGGCAGTTGCGAGGAACCCTGTGTTCCATGCTCGCACTAAGCACATTGAGGTGCATTATCACTATGTCAGGGAGAGGTTCTCTACTGGGGAGATCAGCTTGGCATATGTGCCCACGTAGGAGAACATTGCAGACCTTTTCACGAAGGCTCTACCTAGGGAGAAGCTTGAAGCTTTCCGCAAAGCTTTGGGCTTACTTCCTTTTGTGGAGTGATTTCCACATAGATTGGCACTTCCTTATACATGAGTGCAAGCTCCTTGTTCACCGCATCACTCCCAGGGGGGATTTGTTGATATATTTAGGTAGTGATGTGTGTGAACACACTAGGACCACCCGCATCACTCCCAGGGGGGATTTGTTGATATATTTAGGTAGTGATGTGTGTGAACTCAATCGTAAAGCTGTCTCCATAGGAGTGGCGATAGGCTTACACTCCTCAAGGCCAAAATACTACAATAATGTATCAATATATTTTGTTTGGCACAAAGCTATTCCACCATCAACTTGCATAAACTGAATGCCCAAATAGTGATGCAAATGCCCCAAATCAGACATCTCAAATGAGGCATGCAAATCAGCCTTAAAATTAGCAATATGCTTCTCAATAGGACCAGTGAGAAGCATGTCGTCAACATAGACAACAATGATCAGAAGCACATCATTAACATGCTTAACATATAAGGTGCTTTCAGTTGGACTATTCTCAAAACCATGTGCAATCAGATAGGCATGTATCTTCTCATACCAAGCACATGGTGCTTGCTTTAAACCATATAATGCCTTCTTTAACCTACACACCTGGTTTTCATGCCCTTTCTACACAAAGCCACGGGGTTGAAAAACATACACTTCTTCATGCAAGTCACCATTGAGAAATGTTGTTTTTAATGTCCAACTGATGTACATTCCAACCATGATGAGCTACAAGTGCACATATGCTCCGAACAGTAGTCATACGGCATGTAGGTGCAAAGGTAAAATCAATGCCTCTTTCTTGTGCATAATCCTTTGCAAGCCTGCTGATAGAGAATAGCATCAAATGCATCTCCAGCATCATGAAGACTCAATCGTAAACCTGTCTCCATAGGACTGGCAATAGGCTTACAGTCCTCAAGGCCAAAACGCTGCAATAATGTGTCAATATATTTCGTTTGACACAAAGCCATTCCACCATCAACTTGCATAAACTGAATGCCCAAATAGTGATGCTAATGATTGATGGACTAAGTTTATAGTGCATGGGATAGTAAAAAAATTGTACCTTGTGCATGATCTTGTAATGTATCCCTGTGTATGCATATTCTAAAATTCATGGGAAAATTTATGGTGCAAGAGGTGGGTCTTGGGCACGGTGCTCAAAGGCATGCTGACCATGAGGTTTCCTATCTAAAGATAGAAGATGAGCACCAATCATGGTTGAAGTTACTTGAAGGGTGTGGTACTCAACAAGATACAAAGTTGTTCCATGTGAATCTTCTTTTTGAGCTTGGAAATCGGAAATAAATCCTTGTGATTGACATTGTTAATCGGTGGTTGGTAAAGCGCCTTTTCCAACTATCGGAAGAGCGTTTTACCTGGTCCTTGGGTTCTTGGGAGTGGAAGGGGTCTGTAAGAACAGAGGCCCTATACTAGTTTTCCCAATACAACTACATCATATACAGGGGTCTACTGGAACTTAACAAGATTTGCTTATGCTCAACTACTTCAATACTTAATGCGCTGGAAACCTTAGCACAAGAATCAAAGTCACTCGTTTAGATAGATATCACAACCATTCTACAATCGGCGTCACAACGAATATAGTCATGAAGGACGGAAATTCTAAAGACCATTTGTACCACTTAAGCTTCTTACGGCGACATTAACTTACCATACCACAACAGAGTAAATATTAAAACAACGTACTCCCCGTAGTACTAGAACTACTATCTTCTACGCACAGAACTGGTTAACCATCTGGTGGATCATCCCAAGACAATCAGTTAGCCCAACACATAAAACCACACTTCCAGTAAAGATTCACAGACAAAACGTCGGACCTACGGCAGATGAGTTGCTGAAACGGGACAAGTTTGCAACCGCACGACTATCAACAAGAACAAATGCAGACAAAGATCAGACCAACAGATACACATGTCACTTAGACAACTCAGAAATAACAAGATTAACTAACGTTAAGACCACACACAGACGAACAGTCTGGTGAATTTCCAAAACAAATCCCGTCTCTCGCGTCTCTTTTTTCATTGCTTTATATAAGCTTTTACAGGAATGCGTGTAACAACCTTTTGCGCGTGTTTTACAAAGATTTCCGTTATGCGAGTCTCACTCCGGCGGCCGGCTAACACTGGCACGCACGGGTGGACCCGAACCCGCAAGTTATTACAGGGTTACTATTCTTCGACTATTCCTTCTAAATACATATTTTGGGCTAATCTAAATGTACGGGCGATCTTTTTCTTTAATGTTTCTAATAGTTGTTTAAGTGTATCTTGCTCTAGGAGTTGTGCATCTGTTCTAACAGAGCTTAGGGCTATGGTTTTGGCGAGCAAAATTTCGGCTTGGGTTTGTAAAAATATTTCTTGTAAGTAGAAGTCGTTGGCCATCGCAGCGTCTCGGGATGATTTCATGTCAGCTAGTTGCTTCTGCAGATCAATGATCTGGTCCTTCTTATTGCGTATTTGATTATCTATTCTTTCGAATTGTTGGTTCTAAAATTCTATCGTTTTGTAATAAGCATCTCTTTCTGCTTTAATAGCTGCTATCTGCTACTCATGTTGCATCGAGGTGTTGGTGTCGTGGAATGTGTCTTCTTCTTGCGTATCTACTTCTTTATTTATTTCTTCATCTTCTCCGGCTGAGCCTAGTGCTTCGCTTTCAGAGGAACTTATCCTGATTCTTTTTCTTTGGATAGCTGGTTGATTTCTTCTTCGTCTTCCTCATCGTCTTCTAACAGCTGTATGGATTCTTCCTGTCTTAGGACCGGGCCTCTCGGTGGTGGTTGTGCTGCAAGGATGGTGGGGAAGAGAAATGACAGGATATGTGGCAACCTGGATCTTGGCGTGTTTCCTTTGTTCACCTGCTTCATAATGGCTACGCATTCTTTGTGTATACGGCTGAAGTAGTATGTTGCAAAGTTTATCGGTTCTCGTGAAGCTAAGTCGAGGGCTGAGTAGAATGCGCGTGATATTCCATAAGTTCGTTTCTGGAGGTTGAGTATGGCTACTAGGAATTGGAGTGCGGTTCTCTCAGGTTCAGGTCTACAAAGAATGGCGTACTCGTTCGATGAATACCTAGGAAATAACTGTTTCATGGTGGCTATGGGAAGGTTTGTGCCATTCTGTTTGCCTTGTGCAGGAAGTTGAAACGACTGAGCGAATGTTTGAAATGTGATTACTACTCGGGAGGGTAAAGAGGTGATAGCCCACATTTGCTCTGTCGCAGGTGTGTTGGCGATGGCAGAGATTATTCGAGCAAAGAAAGGGTGATTCTCCACTGAGTGCCATGGCAGCTCAACAAAGTTGGATAATCCTCGGATGTGCAGGTACTCTCCTACATCGGTAGGGAGTCCGTCATGGAAAGCGGCATAGTTTGCCAAAGCTTCCATGGCGCGATACAGTCAGCAAGCACAATCACGCAAACACAAGGTAATCACAGATCACACTTACACAAATACAATAGCGTTTTTTGGCGGACTGGCGAAGATTATGTAGATGCACTGCAACTAAGAGAAATCAATCATAATACATTATCCCGCGATGTGGATATGATTATTTCTTAACTATGAGTGCATGCATGAACGGCTTTGAAAAAGACCGGGCGGCTTTAGTTATAAATAGAGTTCAAGACGCGGATATTTACACTTATTTTATTGATTATGCAAAATTAAAAGAAAAGAGAAGGACTGAAAAAAGAACGTCAAAAGTCGCGGTACTCCGCGTAACGTCTTATAGTTGATGTGACGCTTGTCGATATGGTCGCAGCTTCGAACCATTTATTACTTTTGGCAAGGGAATTCCGGTTAATGTGGTCAACCGAAATGTTGCAGGGCCCACCTGTTCCGTTATTTGATAAGGGCCAAACCATCGTAGCTTAAACTTGCCGGCAGAGTGATTCGATTTCGCAGTGTAAAAGAGGACAAGCTGTCCTACCGTAAAAATTGGAGTTCGTAGATGTCTATCATGTGTTTTGGCTTGTCTTAGCTGTACTTCCCTCATAGTCATAAAACTGTGCCATCGATGTTCGTCTAATTTTTTGAGGGTCTCCAACCGAAATGACAGAGAATCTTCTGGTAGTAATTTCTGGTTAATGGCTACTCTTAAACTTGGCACCACTATCTCCATTGGTGCTATAGCTTCGATTCCAAAGGCTAATTTGAAAGGAGTCAGTCCTGTGGTTACCTTATAAGTTGTTCGGTATGCCCACAGTACAGCAGGTAACAATTGATCCCATCTTTCTGGTGCATCCATAATCAATTTTCGAAGTATATTTAGCAAAGACTTGTTGGTACTCTCGGCCAGACCATTAGCACGCGGATAATATGGAGAACTAAATTTATGAGTAATCTGGAACAAATGTGTAAGTACCTTTATCAAGTTATTAGCAAAATGAGTGCCTTGATCTGTCACCAGTTCGAGGGGTAAACCAAATCTTGGAAAAACATCTGTCAGTAGGCACTTTGCTACCACAACAGCTGTAGTTGATCGTAAAGCCCATGCTTCTGCCCATCTTGTTGCATAATCAGTGCATGTTAAGATATAGTGATTATTGTTGAGAACTGAGGGTGGTGTAATAGGACCAATGAAATCCAAACCCCATTTCTGGAAGGGTTCTAATGGCAGTACAGGTTGAAGAGGAAAATGATGACGCTGTAATGGCTGTCCGGTTCTTTGGCAATTATCACAGGATTTGACAAACTACAACACATCCCTGTACATAGTCGGCCACCAGAGTCCACTCTACAGAATTTTCCGGTAGGTTAAATCAACAGCAAAATGACCTCCTGTCGGGATCGAGTGAGCCAAAGTGATGACTGAGTTTGCTTCGTGTGGAGGAATACAACGAAGTAGAATTCCGGTACGATCCACATAATATAGTTCACCAGCAATCAACCGGAATCGGCGGCTGAATGCTGCAACTTTTCTGCGTATTGCTGTAGAAGTCTGGGATGGCAGGTATCCATTATTGAGAAAGGTCAATATCTAATCATAATAATTAGTTGGCATAGGCAGGTCGGTGCTTTCATCGTGAGTTGGTTCAGAAGTATAGATCGCTGGAGTGGTGTCATCTACACTTGCCGGAGCCTCAGCGGAATCTAGGCGAGACAGAAAATCTGCTAAGGCGTGTGAGGTGCCTGGTCTATGTATAACTTCATAGTCAAATTCTTGCAAAAGCAGCACCCATCGTGCTAATCGTCCTCCCAAATGCTGTTGCCGAACTAGATAAATAAGTGCAGCATGATCTGTGTGGAAAGTAAACTTACGGCCCAGTAGATAATGTCTGAACTTTTTGATCGAATATACTAGACCTAAACATTCTCGTTCTGTTACCGAGTAATTTCGTTCAGCAGGGGCTAATCTTCGACTGGCGTAATACACAGGTCTGAACCAATTATTGGTCGGTTGCATTAGGACGCTGCCAATAGCTATATCTGAAGCATCAACAAATACATGGAAGGGGTGATCCCAGTCAGGGGGTTGTAATATGGGAACCTGTGTTAATAAACACTTTAATCGATCAAACGCTATCTTGCACTCCTTAGTCCATTCAAATTGTCGTGGGGTCTTGGTGATTACTCTGTTCAGTGGTACTGCCAAATGGGCAAGCCACCGTAAGTGTCGTCCATGCCATCTAACTTGGCCCATAAAGCGCATTACTTCTTTAGGTGTTGTTGGTGCAGGCGCTTCTAATACTGCTGAAATCTTATCGGGATCTACCTGAATGCCTTGCGCAGACACAATATGACCAAGTAATTTTCCACAGGAGACCGCGAATACAGACTTGTTTGGATTTAAACAGAGCTTGTATTTTCTGCAATTTTCAAAACAGCACCGTAAATGGAACAGATGTACTATCATTTGGCCAAATACTGAAAAATCGTCGAGATAAACTTGCATAAATGAAGTAAGGTAAGGTGAGAATATCTCTTGCATGCATCTTTGAAAAGTACTGGGAGCATTTCGTAAACCAAACCACATAACAGTGCATGCGAACACACCCCAGTTGGTGATGAAGGCGGTCTTCGGAATGTCCTGTTCAGCCATCCTAACTTGATTATATCCACTGTATCCATCTAAAAATGAATACATTTCGTGCCCTGCCACCCTATCAAGCATGGTGTCCAGGAAAGGTAATGGGAATGGATCTGGAACCGTAGCTACATTCAGCTTCCGGTAGTCTACGCAAATGCGGAGCTGCTTGTTCTTTTTTGGTACAATAACAATTGGTGATATCCACTCCGCGTGCTCTATAGGTACAATGAATCCAACCTTCAATAGCCTATCCAATTCTGCCTTTACCTGTGCTGCGTAGTTCGGGTTCATTCGATAGCTAGATTGTTTAATTGGCCTTGTTTAATTGGCCTTGCGCAACCTTTCGTGTCCCACCGGGCGTGCCAATGTTAGCCGGTTTGAGCATAACCCTGTGTTGATAGATGCGCGGATCCAGACCCTTCATATCCTTATAATCCCAAGCAAAAATGTCAGAAAATTCCCTAAGAAGCTGAAGTAATTCTGCTTGAAATTTTTCTGGTAAGTTTTCTTTTATCTTGACTGGGCGTGGGTGGTTTGCATCTCCCAAATTATAAGTTACTAACTGATCTTTTGGCACATAAAATTTTCGTGGCTTCTCGGCGTCGTCTGCTGGTTTAAAAAGTTGTTGTAGTTCGGCGTCGTCTGTAGTAGCAATATCTTCTTTCTTATCTTCTTTTGTTACAGGTGTCATTGAGCGACTGAGGGGCTCCAATTATCTACAGCAGCTTGTAGGTCAATGGTTCCTAAGGAAATCAGATCAATGTTGTTCTTTAAAAACTCTTCTTCTTCGTCATCTGATAGTCCGTCTAGCATATGAAAGGGCTCTGCGAAATATGGTCTAGCATGTAATTCACAGAGCTGTATAGCGTCTAATTTTACAACACATCTTTGATTTTTATCCTTGAACGTGAGCTCCTGTGCGGACCAGTCTTGTATCACCTTAGCTTGTTTCAGCCAAGGGCGACCGAAAAGGAGATTGTAATCCAGGGTGGATTCCGGCAATTTTAAGACGACAAAGGTCATCTTAAATGTGGTGCCTTGCAAAGTTATTGGTATGTTCCGAACAAGCCCTACTGGGTGGACTCTAGACTGGTCAGCCATTCTAACAAAAAATTGAACCGGTTCTATTTTAGTCCATCCTAGTTTCTTGCATAGTGCAGCAGTGGCAATATTCACACCAGACCCTCCATCAATTAATACCTGTGTGATTTTATGACTATTATACCATACCGTAATCAGAGGAACTGAATGATCGACCGTAGAATCTGGTTCCGGTTGTACAGTTGCGGTGGCCGGAATGCAAGCAGATTCGGCAGCAAATTATTGTTGGAATTGCTGGCGGACTCCTGGTACTAATGCCAGTAATTGGCCAAGAGGAAGTGTAATGGATGCTTTGGATAGAATCTCCCAGGCTCGTTGTGATTGATTTGTAATTTCCGCCGATTTTGAAGATGATGCACCTGCTGGTGCTGATGTACCTGCTACAGATGATGTTTCTGCTTCTATGTTAGCAACATGATCTTGTGTTGCTCCCTGAGTTAACGGAGCTTGGGTTACCGGAATTGGGTCGAGAAACACTGGTGGTTCTGATGCGATCCATTGATTAGCCTTTTCATATGTTCGTTTCTGTTCTTGAATGCCAGGTTCAAATATCTCAGCCGCTGGTTGTAATGGTCTACCAGATCTGGTCTGAACAACGGCAGCTTGTGTTTCTACCGACGTGATCTGAACCATATTTGTCATCGGATTTTGCCGTTCCTTCTTCCTTTGGTCATACTCAGCTGCGTCTTTGCAGAACCTTCTAATGTGTCCGAATTCACCACAAAAATGACAGCGCGGTGGTGGCAAATTGGGGTTTTCCGGTGTCTGTACGGTCTGCCAACGGTTTGCGTTATAGTTGTTGTTCCTCTGTCCTCTGTAATTTTGATAACCTTGTTGCTGGTTGTTTCTCATCTGTGGAGGGACATAGTGATTGGCTGGTTGCCCTGGTTCCTGTATAATTGCATTGACCGTCGCTATCCCTTGTACTTTAGCGTTATAGGCACAGTTTTTGGTGGTGGGTCCGGTGGTGTTGCAGATGGCACAAAATAGCTGATTCAGTGCACAAGTGGCCCTTGTATGGCCCGAATTCTTGCAGGTGGTGCAATACATTTGCCTTGTTAGATCTTCTGCCCCGTTTTTGTTTGTCTTTAACCACTCCAGATCTTCTGTAAATCCCCCGACTTTGTTTTCTAGTTGTAGAGCCATCGCAATTACTGCATCTAGGGTCATTGCTCCGACACACTGAATAATCATGATCTGTTTGAGTTGTGGATTCAGTCCATTAATAAACCATTGAGTAATGACGTCATCCGGCAGGTTGGCATGTGCTGGTGGCAATTGCCGCAAGTGTGTTCTGAATAAAGTGGCGTATTCTTGCACTGTTTGGTTTACCTTCTGTCTATTGTTTTGTAAGTAGTCGAAAATTTCTGCGGGATTCTTCTTTAGTCTAAATCTTTGCAGAAATGCATCCCTTACTGCTTCATAGGTGCCGAAGTGATTTATATCATACTCTGTAAGCCATCTAGCGGCTTCATTGACCAAGGTGGACTGGAAAACGATAGCCTTATACGCCGGTTCAATGGGGTGATTGAGTACTGCATAACTAATCTCAAAAGTGCGTACATGCGCGTCTGGGTCATCCCCTGGAAATCCACCAAATTTAGTGTACGTTACACCTGTCGGCGGTGGCCTGGGTGGACATACTTGTTGCTGTTGTTGGCCGTTCATCGTGCTGCTGATTGTATGGTGACTATCTCCTGTGTTCCACGGTTGAATATCTGAATCTTCAGAATCTGTCTCCTCAGCTTGTGTTCTTTCTGGTCTGATAATCTTGCTCAGTATGTTACGAACCTCGGCTTCAAACATAGTTCCCTCCTTTTTGAAGTCGACCGTAGGAAGGCTTACCCCTAATAGTGGTGTGTGGGTTAAAGATTTACCAAAAAGTGGTAATCTGGTACCGGACAACTGCACCGAAATGTCATCGAAAGGTGTCGATTTTCCACCAGTGCAGACTGTTTTCTTTTCTTTACTGCCTTCTTTGGTAAAATCGTTGCTATTCGTTAACAATTTTGAATCTCCAATCAAAGCGGGTAAGCTAACTTCAGATTGCGTCCTGGTAGATTTTGGAATTACTGTATTTTCGACAGATCGTGCAAAACAGTACCGAAATTTATCAGAGATACAGAAAAATCAACCAGAATATGACCGGAATCGTCGGTAACGTTTCTTTCCTCCTTGTCAACAGGTTTGGATCTTCCTGCGCTTCTACCTCCTGGAGGCGTTCTTAGTAGATTAGGTATTCTTGACTGTTTGTGCTTCGGATACGTCTCACCGGATCGAGTAACCGGCATATACTACTCGTACTATACTTCTTTACAGTTGTCCAAAAACAATGACTATCCTTGCAATCGATCAGCGTGCGTTCTAAATATTACGTTCGTCACACACATGGTGATCTCGATACTTCTTGCATCAGTGAACGGAAATCTTGATGCCACATCCCCAGCAGGATCGCCAGTGTTAATCGGTGGTTGGTAAAGTGCCTTTTCCAACTATCGGAAGAGCGTTTTACCTGGTCCTTGGGTTCTTGGGAGTGGAAGGGGTCTGTAAGAACAGAGGCCCTATACTAGTTTTCCCAATACAACTACATCAGATACAGGGGTCTACTGGAACTTAACAAGATTTGCTTATGCTCAACTACTTCAATACTTAATGCGCTGGAAACCTTAGCACAAGAATCAAAGTCACTCGTTCAGATAGATATCACAACCATTCTACAATCGGCGTCACAGCGAATATAGTCATGAAGGACCAAAATTCTAAAGACCATTTGTACCACTTAAGCTTCTTACGGCAACATTAACTTACCATACCACGACAGAGTAAATATTAAAACAACGTACTCCCCGTAGTACTAGAACTACTATCTTCTACGCACAGAACTGGTTAACCATCTGGTGGATCATCCCAAGAAAATCAGTTAGCCCAACACATAAAACCACACTTCCAGTAAAGATTCACAGACAAAACGTCGGACCTACGGCAGATGAGTTGCTGAAACAGGACAAGTTTGCAACCGCACGACTATCAACAAGAACAAATGCAGACAAAGATCAGACCAACAGATACACAGGTCACTTAGACAACTCAGAAATAACAAGATTAACTAACGTTCATACCACACACAGACGAACAGTCTAGTGAATTTCCAAAACAAATCCCGTCTCTCACGTCTCTTTTTTCATTGCTTTATATAAGCTTTTACAGGAATGCGCGTAACAACCTTTCGCGCGTGTTTTACAAAGATTTCCGTTATGCGAGTCTCACTCCGGCGGCCGGCTAACAACATTTAGCCTTGAAGCTTTATAGAGCTGAGAAACTCTAGCAAATTAGCATTGTTTTTTTTCTTTTAAGGCAAGAAAAGAGTTTACTATGCATGAAATACAATACATGCGTAGAACTATGCTACATGTGCATGAGAATCACAATTGTATCTATGCACAACCATGCAACGGGACCCTTTATTTTATGCATACTTTGGAAATGTGTGACCTAAACAATGCAAAAGACATGTTTTTGCAATGAGCACATGGTTTTTGTATATGAGGGCTTTCTATTTGACCTTTGTTACTTGAAGAAATCAAAGTAATATTTGTATGGATGTATCTATTGGATCCTAAAATGACTCAATCACTGGTTGATTGAGTGATTGTAAGTTTATTTTCTTGATTGATCAATTTTTTTTATAGGTTATGCTTCCTATGGGCTGATGTGTTCTTCTTCATTTGGTTGATAGAAAAGTGCCTCAATGATACTCTAAAATCGATAATGTCACCTTAGTGAGATTAAAAAGATCAACCTGGATAGGAAGATTCATGAGTGTAGCTCAAGCGTAAGCACCACCTCCTTTACTTGTCAATCCGTGGAGACATGAGGACCGGTATGAAGACCACGAGCAAGTGAAGGCTTAAGTGCGTGAGTGAAAGCACACAAACATGCACACACATACACACACGCGCGCACAAGGTAAGATCAAAGAGAGGAACAATGGAAAGCTTCGATTGCAAAAGAGTTCTCTTACAAAAGTTCTATTTTCTCACAAGCTAACCTCAAAAATGAGCTCTCTAGCTCTTTTTATAGTTTTTGGACTAGTTTTGGCCCTGTCCAGACTTAATGTCCGGCCTAGTTAAAAATTAGGTTCCAAGGTTTATTTTAGGGTCAAACGAAGTCTAAAAATTATGAAAACTGGTAGGATGATACTTTTAATACTCCTCAAGCTCAAGGACTCCTCGGCTTGAACAAAATGGAGTTACAAAAATAGAAAATGGTATTTACAATGGTTTTTTAGTGATAAAAATCACTATTTTTGTAGGGGATTCTTCTAAAAATTTGACATGTACTTCTTGGAGCTCCCTACTTTCTCCTTCTTCTTGTATGTCCACTTCTTTGATGCGCTTCCATGCTTTGTGCTTGACCTTGAGTTCCAACACTCCCCCCCTCTCAAGTCTGTCATCCCTGACAGACCCTTGTTGTAATGGTTGTTCCAGGTAGTGCTATATGCACAAACACACACACACACACATACACAAATATACACACATACATATGTACACACACATACATGCATACACATGCATACATAAAAAACACATGCACATACATATACACACAAGCATACACACATGCACACTCAAGCACACATGGACGCATACGTACACATACACATACATACGTATGCATACACATGCATATACACACACATACACAAACATATAAACGCACAAACATACACATATGGATACACACGTACATATATGCATACACACGCATACACAAACATACAAGTAGAATAATTTTTTGTAGGTAATGTGTTTTCTTATAGATAGAGAGTGTTTGTTGTAGGTGGAAAACAATATTTTTTCAAGTGATTTTATGGCCTTCATGCGCTTTTTCGTTATGTTATGGGTGCCACATATAATAATGGCCCGAATGCCTTCTTTTGTTACGGTGTGGATGCCTTACGGCTGTGTTTTCTAAGCTCTCTAGGGGATAAATGTAGTAAAATTTTCTATGTTGTACGGCATTATATATGGCATGCACAGTTACACACACAAATAGACACACAAAACCATAGAAATATACAAACATGAATGCATAAATACATACAAACATGCATGCATGCATACATACATACATACATAAATACATTACATATATACATTAATTTCATACATAAATACATACATGCATACATACATAAATACACACATACCTACATACATAAATACATACATGCATATATACATATGTACATACACATATACATAACTACATATGCACATACTTACATGCATACACACTTTACATATGTCCATACATACATAAATACATGAATGCATGCATACATACATACGTACGTATGTAGCTACATACATACATATATACATACACAAATACATATGTATTCATATATACATACACAAATACATACACATATACATACATTACATACATGCATACTTCACACATATGTACATATTCTCACATACATATATACATACATACATACATATGTACATACATACGTACATATGTACATACGTACATATGTACATACATACATAAAAACGTAGATACACTGTAAAGGTGGAATGTTTTTTCCGCATGTGTAATGTGTTTTTGCAAGTGGAATGATTTTTTGTACTTTTTTCTATGAATTTTTTTCATGTATAGGTACAATTCTAAAATAATGTTAAAATAAAAAGCAAAAATGCTATAAGAACATTATTATTGGATTACACTCATGGTGTCCGGTTAGGAGTTTTTTTAACTCAGATAATATACTTGGATCTAGCATAAATTTAATAAATAACTAATATTATTGTATACCCAATTTAATAAAAG
>CM035416.1:77035864-77038364 GCA_020310875.1 Ceratopteris richardii
TACCTTTAGACTTCCATGCTTTGATCTTTTCCATCTGAGATTCTTCATCATCCTCTAAGGTGTCTTGTTCTTCAATATTTGGTTGTTCTCTACCAAGCTTTGGAAAATCTTCTTCAAGATCATATGGTAAATTGACCTTCCTGTATGAATCTTCATACCATGAATTGTTCTCATAAAAAACTACATCTTTGCTTACCAAGAATCCTTTGTTGGTAGGATTGTATAACCTGTAGCCCTTTTGATTGTTGTCATATCCAATGAATATCGACTTTGTGCCTTTGGATCCATCTTGCCTCTAACCTGTGAAGGAACATGAGCATAAGCAATGCAACCAAAAATTTTACAATGATCTAAGCTTGGTCTTCTTCCATTCCAAGCCTCATATGGAGTCATCCCATCAAGGGATTTTGAGGGCAACCTGTTAATCAAGTAAGTGGTGTGAAGAGATATGGTGGATGCAATCCAAAGATGAGTAGGTGCTGCTACAACCATCTTTACACCAGCCAACTAAGACTTCAGAGTTGATTAGTAGACCCTTTGAGCTTCCTAAATCCACCAAAATATCAGCCAAGTACTTTGGAACATGTATCCCAAAAGTTTACGTCAAGACAGACAAGTTGCAAGATGACTAGCTCCCAAAACTTGCTATTTTTGGACATACACCTGCTGGAAAAAATGAACAATGCTCTCACCCTGGTAGGAATTAGATAAATTCCTTTTGGGCATAGCAAATAGAGTTAGCAAGCTTCCCAATCCAAGTTAAAACACTTCAAATTATGGACTGAGCACTGAGAAGAAGATTTATCAATTTCTAGAACATGCCCACCATTCTCGGGGCTCTGTAGAGATAGACCAGTGAGCAGTAAAATGCAGATATCTCCAAAATTGTTAATTCAATGACCTGGAAAATTTACAGGAAGAAAAAGGAGAGTAAGAGCTATCCAACGCATGTTCAAAAACTGAAAAACATTGAGTAGAACTCGAGATATGACCTTTTGAAGTCACTGGTTTGAGTGAGTATAGCAGAGAACAAAACAGAGAAGTAGATGATGATAAATGTATAGATTCACATATGATTACAACCACATTGGCAATGAATATTTACACAATGGGAGTAGAATGATAGAGCTATGGAGTAAGCTCTTCAATCTCTACAAAATGACATGAAGTGATCATGTACAAGGCTTGCTAAGCGCCTCTTCCTTCTTGCTCTTTTTATAGCTATTCTTGGAGGGAGTTTTGAATTTGAATTTGAATGGCTCCACCTAAAAGTGATCGCCAAAGTTAGGAGATATTCCCTCAGCTCAAAAATTTGTGGTTTTAGGTAGTTAAAGGCACGACTTTGATTTTACATCATGGATGAGGTAAGCCATCCTTTTCCTTTTTTCTTTTTTTAATTACAAGAGATAAAATGTACTCTTTTACAAGAGGTGTTCACATGACTACACATGTGAGTAGATATAGCCACTTGTTGGTGCATTTTACCCAATCCTACATGCTTGATATGCTTGATATTATCCTCATTTAAGTAATTAGGTAAATGCTTGTCATTCAACATAGACCTTGCAACTTCAACAACTGTCCTATTCCTTCTTTCTGCCACTCCATTTTGCTCAGGAGTGTACCTTGTAGTTACCTCTCTTTTGATTCCTCTTTCTTGAAGAAAAGAATCAAACTCATGGGAGAAGTATTCGCCCCCTCCATCTGACCTTAGCTTTTTTAGTGATTTACCTGTTTGATTCTCCACAAGAGCCAAATATCTTTTGAAACATGAAAAAACTTCAGCTTTGTGTTTCATAAAGAATAGGATAGTCCATCTACTACAATCATCAATAAAGGAGACATAATACCTTGATCCAGATATTGAAGCATCCTTACTAGGTCCCCATACATATGTATGAACCAACTCGAAGAGATCTCCATACATATAACCTTTCTTCATGAATGGTAACCTGTGAGACTTTCCAAATTGACATGCATTACACTTATAAATCATGTGTTGTTTTGACAAGTTAGGGAGTCCAAGTACACCTTTGGTCCCTGCAACTTTGCTTTAATGATCTTTCACCAATATGTGCCAATCTCTTGTGCCATACCTCTAGTTCTATGAGTGTTTGATTACCATAACTGAAGAGAGCTATGTTCCTTGTGTCTTGCAACTCAAAGATGAATAGTCTACCTGTCTTTTCTCCCTTTGCTAGTCTTCTGAACCATTGGCTAGGGTCTTCCACATATGCTCCTCCTCTTGTGAACCTGACTTGCAATCCTTTCTCTACTATCTGCCCAACACTTATCAAATTCTTTGTAATGGTAGGGACATAGAGTACCTTACTGAGTAGATTGATGTTTCCATCAGGTGCTTTGACATTGGCTATTTTATCCATAGGATGTATTGTGTCATCTCCTATTTGTACCTCATGCTTATTCCTTGGATCTTCCAAATCTGATAGGAGAGCTACATTTCCTTCCACATGATTGGAGCAACCTGAATCTATGTAGA
>CM035416.1:77045864-77055864 GCA_020310875.1 Ceratopteris richardii
AATGATGGTGTCATCAACATAAACACAGAGATAGATTACCTCTGAATTACTTCTCTTAATGAACAGAGAAGTGTCAGCCTTGCTCATGACAAAACCTTGGTCTTGGAGGTATGTAATTAACCTGTAATCCCATGCCCTTGGTGCCTGCTTCAATCCATATAAAGCCTTCTTTAATTTGCAAACATAAGTTACCTTCTTAGGGTCCTCATAGCCAGGAGGTTGTGACATATAAACTTCTTCTGAAATCCATCCATTCAAGAAAGCATTATTGACATCCAATTGGTACATGTTCCAATTCTTTGATGCAGCCACACTTACCAACACTCTGATTGTTGGCATTTTGGCCACAGGAGAAAATGTCTCTTCATAGTCAATGCCTTGGGTTTGTGCAAAACCCTTGGCTACCAATCTGGCTTTGTACCTATTAATTGTTCCATCAGAATTTCTTTTCAACTTATAGATCCATCTGGATCCTATTACCTTCATAGAATCTTTCTTGGGTACTAACTCCCATGTATCACTCTCCTTGAGTGCTTCAATCTCCTCATCCATAGCTTCTTTCCATTCTGATTTGGTTATTTCTTCTTCATATGAACCTGGTTCTTCATTTGACAAATCTTTGGCAAGATAAACTGAATGTTTAGTAACAAGAGATGTATCATACCCATATCTGATAGGTTTCTTGCTTTCTCTTTGAGATCTTCTGATTGATTGAGTTGATGATTCAGGTATGTCTTCAAGCTTCTTCATCTTCATTTTGCCCTTGGACTTCCATGCTTTGAATTCTTCAAGGTTGATAGTGTCTTCATCGTATGAACTTGAGGCTTCATTCTGAGTAGGTTCCTCCTTTGCAAGTTTTGGAAATTCCTCTTCCAAATCATAGGGTAGTTTGACCTTCCTGCATTCATTCTCATACCAAGAATCATTTTCATCAAAGATCACATCTCTGCTTACCATAAATTCCTTATTGGTAGGATTATAAAACCTGTAACCTTTTTGATTTAAATCATACCCAATGAAAATGCATTTTTCAGCCTTTGAGTCTAGCTTACCTCTTATCTGAGAAGGAATGTGCACATATGCTACACATCCAAATATTTTGCAGTGATCTAATGATGGTCTCTTACCATGCCATGCTTCATAGGGTGTCATACCATCAAGTGACTTAGATGGTAACCTGTTTATGAGGTAAGTGGCAGTAGAAACACTCTCTGCCCAAAGATAGTTAGGTAACTTCTTCTCATTAAGCATAGATCTAGCTATCTCGACAATTAACCTATTTCTTCTCTCAGCTACCCCATTCTGTTCAGGAGAATACCTTGTGGTTATCTCTCTTTTTATGCCTCTGTCCTGCAAGAAGTCTTCAAATTCATTGGAGACGTCCTCACCTCCTCCATCTGACCTTAGCCTCTTCAAATTCCTTCCTGTCTGGTTTTCAACTAATGCAAGATATTTCTTAAAACAATTAAATACCTCATCCTTGTGCTTCATGAAGTATAATACAGTCCATCTGCTATAATCATCAATGAAAGACACATATTCATGATCAGAAGAGAGTTATCCTGCTCCTCTGTGTAGTTGTTGTAGTCCTTTCTGGTTTTGAATCCTCCTTGGTAGTTGCCATTGTAATTGTTGTTGTAATTGTTGTTGTGGCCTTGGTGATGATTGAACCTTCCTCTTGACTATGAGTATCCACCTCTTTGGTAGCCTCTTCCTCTCTGATTTCTGTAATTCCTGAAACACTCATCTGTAGTATGATTTGATAAACCACAAATGTTACATGGTGATGAGTTATAGGGTCTCCCCCTACCTTGCTTACCTCCTCTGCCCCTTCCTCTTGAAGATCTACCTCTCCCTGCATAGATGGCTTGGGAGGTAGAGCCTGTTGATGTATGAAACACCACAAGAAATGAATTAATGTGACATTAGAACACCTCTATGGTCACCATTAACTCATTTCCACTCCAAACTTTGAGAAATGATAGCCTAAAGTGAGAACTTTGCTTCTACAGAAATTCCTAGTCACCGAAATGACATACCTTCAGTATTTTGCTAATTTCTCCTAGTTCAAGTATTATTTCTCCATGAAACTTTATAGGCTGAAACTAGAAGAGTAGAGCTTTCCAACAAGCTATCATATGCATCAAACGGATCTCTAGAACTCAAGTTATGGCTCTCACAAGATGACCCTGTATGACCTTTCAAAATTGGAAATCTTTCCTGTTATAGTAAGAGCGCCTGTTTAAAATTAGAATTCGATGCCTAGCATCGACTTGCAACGAGAATTCGATGCCGGGCATCGACTTGGGATGTTTTTGGCAACTTTTCAACAGGGATTCGATGCCGGGCATCGACTTCCCGCATAAAATCTTGATCTTTTGGACACCAAAACTATAGGTGATTTCATGCACACTTAGAATATGACTTATCAACTGGAATTCGATGCTAGGCATCGAGTTGCTCCAACAACATCATGTTTTCAAACACTTCAGTACTGAATGAAAAAGAATAAATGAAAATATGACTTATCAACAGAGATTCGATGCCAGGCATCGAGTTGCTTGGAAAACTTGATCTTTTTAACTCATCACACAGTAGGTAATTATGGAGATGATGGAGAGAGACTCATACACAGAACTTTACTCAGTTCTTTCTCATAGCTATGAAAACTCAGAAGTTTTACAGATGCTTTCTCACTCAGAGAATCCCGACTATACACAGTCGTATAAATGAACTCCTTCTTCTACTTCTTCTCTCTATTCTCTCTCTCTCTCTCTCTCTGCGTCAGTTGATACAAACTAACTTATATAGATTTTCGTATTCTCGTGATTTTAAAAAACTTCTAGAACTAAAGTGAACTAACTTTACAAATATGATACATTTGTGAATTTTTCCCTTCACATAGGCATGGGGTTTTCTTCCTAAGATTTGACCTTCAAATATATGTCCAGTTAGTGATTGTTTCTCCAACAACTCCCCCTCAATCACTAATTGACATTCCCTGTTTTTTCATATCATCTTCTTTTCTTTCACTCCTGCCATGCTTTTGAATCTGCTGGTCTTCACACCATCCAAGCTCTTTGTCATTATGTCTGCTAACTGATCTTTAGTAGAAATGTACTCCACTTCAATCTCCTTCTCCATTACCTTTTCTCTGAGAAAATGATACTGTATCTCTATGTGCTTTGTCCTTGCATGAAATACTGGATTTGCTGCAAGATAAAGTGAACTCATATTATCTCCATGTATTGTAGGTGTACCTTGATCAATGCCTAAGCTCTTGAACAATGTCTGCATCCATATGACTTCCTTAGCTGCTTCCACAAGTCCTTTGTACTCTGCTTCAGTTGATGATAATGCTACTGTATGTTGTTTCTTTGAACACCAACTTACAAGCTTATCACCAATGTATATCATGTAACCATGAGTTGATCTTCTGTCATCCTGGTTACCTGCCCAATCTGAATCACTATAGGCTCTCAACTTCAAATCTGATGTAAAAGGATAATATAATCCTTCTTTTATAGTTCCTTTGATATATCTGAGAACTCTTTGACCTGCAATCCAATGTGGGTCCTTTGGACAATGCATGAATTGTGACAAAACTCCCACTGCATAACTAAGATCAGGTCTTGTTAGTGTAGCATAAATCAAACTACCCACAAGAGATTGATACTTCCTCATATCTTTGTATTCTGCACCATCATATTTACTGAGCTTGTGATTAACTTCAAGTGGAGTTGAAGCTTCTCTGCAATTTTCCATATCAAACTTCTTCAATAAATTCAGAAGATACCTTTCTTGTGATACATATATGCCATGATCTGTATAAGTAACTTCCATTCCAAGAAAGTATGACAACTTTCCTAGGTCACTGATCTTAAACTCTTTCTCAAGTAATCTCTTTACCTCCTTGATTCCTTCATCTGAAGTACCTGTGATTATAATGTCATCTACATAAATACAAATGTAGATTGTACCTTCCTCTGTTCTTCTGATAAGTAGACTTGGGTCTGCTTTTGAACTTTGATATCCAAGATCATTGAGATACTTCACCAGTCTATAGTTCCAAGCTCTTGGAGCTTGCTTCAATCCATACAATGCTCTTCTCAACCTGCAAACAAAATTTGGATACCTGGAATGTATAAACCCTTGAGGTTGTTCCATGTATACCTCATCTGATATGTATCCATTCAAGAAGGCATTTTTTATATCCAATTGACTTAGGGTCCATCCTTTTGAAGCTGCAATAGCAATGATTGTCCTTATAGTTGACATCTTAGCTACGGGACTGAATGTCTCATCATAATCTATGCCATAGGTCTGGGCATAGCCTTTCACCCCCAATCTAGCTTTGTATCTGGCTATACTTCCATCTGCAAGCTTCTTCACTTTATAAACCCATTTATTTCCAATTACTTTCTTACCATTTGGTTTAGGAACAAGTTCCCATGTCTTGTTCTCCTCCAGTGCATTGAACTCTTCCTTCATTGCTTCTTCCCATTGCTTCTTACCTTTAGCTTCATCGTAGTTCTGAGGTTCTTCATCATCTTTGACCATATATGCATAGTTCTTCTGAGTTATGTAAGAAGTATCATAAGAATACCTTTCTGGTTGTCTTCTAGTCCTACTTGACCTTCTTGGTTCACATTCTTCATAAGTTTCTGGATACACCTCTTCATCAAATATAGGAGCTTCTTCATTCCTTCTTGTTAATCCACTTCTGGATGTACTTGCTTGCATATAGTCTTCATCTCTATTTACCTGCACAATTGATTTTCCTTTCTCACATCTTCTTACCTCTTCTTCAAATTCTTTAGCTGTGTGACTTTGATCTGCATACCAACTTTTCTGTTCATCAAATGTAACATCTCTAGAAACAATAAATTGTTTGGTTAGAGGATTCCACAATCTGTAACCCATCTGCTTTTCATCATAACCAATGAACACATATTTTTCTGCCTTTGGTTCAAGTTTATGCCTAAGTTGTGATGGCACATAAGCATATGCAATTGATCCAAACACTCTACAATGATCTAGTGTTGGTTTCTTACCCCACCAAGCTTCATATGGAGTCATTCCATTCAGAGCTGCACATGGTAATCTATTCACAAGATATGTAGCTGTATTTACAGCCTCAACCCAAAGATAATTTGGACAATTCTCTCCTTTAGCATAGCTCTAGCAAACTCAACCAGAGTCTTGTTCCTTCTTTCTGCTACACCATTTTGTTGTGGTGTATACCTGCAAGTTATTTCTCTCTTAATACCTGCATTCCAAAGATAATCATTGAACTCTTGGGAGAAGTATTCTCCCCCTCCATCAGACCTCAGTCTCTTAAGCTTTTGACCTGTGACTCTCTCTACATATGCATGAAAATGCTTGAAAGCTCCAAACACTTCTGATCTTTCCTTCAAAACATATAATGTTATCCATCTTGTAGCATCATCAATGAAAAGAACATAATACCTTGAGCCATTGATAGATCCTTCTTTTGTTGGTCCCCATACATCTGTATGAATGAGCTCTAGTAGTCCATCATGTTTGAATCCTTTCTTTTGAAATGGTAACCTGTGTGCTTTACCCATTTGACATGCTTCACATTTATAAACCATATGTTGACTTTGCACATTTGGTAATCCTAGTACAGACTGATTAGCAACCATAGCTTTAATTCCTCTTTCATTGAAATGACCTAATCTCTTATGCCAGAGATCAAGTTCTGTAATCACTGCTTCACCATGTGTGAGCAAAGCTTGACCAATGTTCCCTTGCACTCTTAAAGTAAAGAGTCTACCTTCTTTCTTACCAGAGACAATCTGATTATACCCATTCTCTGGATCTTCAACAAATACTCCTTCATTTGTAAACCTGACTTGAAAACCTTTTTCAACTATCTGTCCCACACTAATCAAGTTTTTAGGTATTATGGGAACATACAAAACATTGGTTAGCAAATTTGCTCCACTCTTGCATTTCACCTTTCCAATTGAATGTACACTATGTCTGGTATTATCACCTGTTTGAACTGTGTGACTAGAAATGCCTTTTTCCAATTCTGACATCAATTCTATGTTTCCTAACAAATGATTAGAACATCCAGAGTCAATGTAAAATACCTTTAGATCTTCTTTATCTGATGTGTTGATTGAGTTCATCATCAATGATGTATGACTTTCATTATGTGTGTCATTTGCATAGTTGTAGTAGGTGGTGTTGTAGGATTGATTCTGTCCCCAACTTCTTCCTCCACCTCTACCATAGCCTCCTCTTTGACTTTGTCTACCTCTTTGGAAATTACTTTGATATCTTCCACCTCGGCCTCTGCTATTGTTGTTTTGATTCTGGTTTGATCCTTGTTGGTTGTGCCAACAGTCATGAGCCAAATGATTACTGAATCCACAGATCCAGCAAGCCTTTTTGTTGTTATTTTGATTACCTCTTCCTCTTCCAAAACCTCTTGCTCTTCCTCTGCCAGTGCCTTTACCTCTTGCATAATAAGCTTGAGAACTAGACTCCTCTTCATCCTTTGCTTTACCTTTATCTCCTTTCTTCTTGTTCTTCATGTACATTGCAGAACTTTGTCCTTTATCTCCATCTCCCTTCAAGTCTTGCTCATATGTGAGCATCAAACCAAGCAACTGGTTCAAATCTGGAACATAATGATTTAATGAAAGTTCTGTTGATAAGACAAAAGGTTTCCACCTTTCATCCCCTCTCAAACCTGCAAGTAGCTGAGCAATCAATATGTGATCTTCAACATCTTCATCTATGGATCCAAGACTATCTGCAAGATCCTTCATCTTAGTGACATAATCACTAATGGTTTGACTTGGCTTCTTCTTGAATGTTGTAAACTCTGACCATAGACTTGCTTTCCGTGCTTTAGTAGTGCTTTGGAAATGATACTCCAATGCATTCCATATATCTTCAGATGATTCCAATCCTCTGATGTGTGGTAGTAAATGATCAGAGATTGTATTGTAGATGTAGGCTTTTGCACTCGCATCCTTCTTCTGCCAATGCTTTAAAGCATCTAGTTCTTCTTTCTTTGGTCGGCTTTCATCTTCGAATACTGGCTTCTCTTCTTCACCTGTAACATATATCATGAGATCCTTACTCATAAGTAAGGCTTCCATTCTCATTACCCATGCGGAGTAATTATCTCTGTCCAGTTTGTCAATGGAAATATGATCTGCCATAGTTCTTTCCTTCTGCTGCAACCTGTGAGCTTAAAGGATAAAGGATAATACCTTTTGAAGTTCTTTGTGTATGAGGATACTTTTGAAGTAACCTTTTGATGCCTTGTGTCTTCAAATGCTTCACCTTTCAAACTTTAATGGAAAACTTTACAAAACTTCTCGTACCTTTGTCGTCTTCTGCTCTCGAGAATCTTTCTGCTCTGATACCACATGTTGATGTATGAAACACCACAAGAAATGAATTAATGTGACACTAGAACACCTCTATGGTCACCATTAACTCATTGCCACTCCAAACTTTGAGAAATGATAGCCTAAAGTGAGAACTTTGCTTCTACAGAAATTCCTAGTCACCGAAATGACATACCTTCAGTATTTTGCTAATTTCTCCTAGCTCAAGTATTATTTCTCCATGAAACTTTTTAGGCTGAAACTAGAAGAGTAGAGCTTTCCAACAAGCTATCATATGCATCAAACGGATCTCTAGAACTCAAGTTATGGCTCTCACAAGATGACCCTGTATGACCTTCCAAAATTGGAAATCTTTCCTGTTATAGTAAGAGCGCCTGTTTAAAATTAGAATTCGATGCCTAGCATCGACTTGCAACAAGAATTCGATGCCGGGCATCGACTTGGGATATTTTTGGCCACTTTTCAACAGGGATTCGATGCCGAGCATCGACTTCCCGCATAAAATCTTGATCTTTTGGACACCAAAACTATAGGTGATTTCATGCACACTTAGAATATGACTTATCAACTGGAATTCGATGCCAGGCATCGAGTTGCTCCAACAACATCATGTTTTCAAACACTTCAGTACTGAGTGAAAAAGAATAAATGAAAATATGACTTATCAACAGAGATTCGATGCCAGGCATCGAGTTGCTTGGAAAACTTGATCTTTTTAACTCATCACACAATAGGTAATTATGGAGATGATGGAGAGAGACTCATACACAGAACTTTACTCAGTTCTTTCTCATAGCTATGAAAACTCAGAAGTTTTACAGATGCTTTCTCACTCAGAGAATCCCGACTATACACAGTCGTATAAATGAACTCCTTCTTCTACTTCTTCTCTCTATTCTCTCTCTCTCTCTCTGCGTCAGTTGATACAAACTAACTTATATAGATTTTCGTATTCTCGTGATTTTAAAAAACTTCTAGAACTAAAGTGAACTAACTTTACAAATATGATACATTTGTGAATTTTTCCCTTCACATAGGCATGGAGTTTTCTTCCTAAGATTTGACCTTCAAATATATGTCCAGTTAGTGATTGTTTCTCCAACAGAGCCTTCATCTTCCATCTTCTTGCTCTTGCCTTTATCCTTAGACTTCTTATCAGTGTATAGGGCAGAAGAGTTATTACCTTTGGATGTATCTCCATTTTTGGTGAGCTTTGCTTCATGTGTAAATAGTTGTCCCATGAGAGTTGTAAGATCTGGAGTGTGCATGTCCATGTAGAGATCCATTGCATTGGTGAAGCTTTCCCATTTGTCATCAGCCTTGATTCCATTGATCACTTGCCTTACAATTTATTCTTCTTCAATCTCTTCTCCTATGCTTGCTAACTGATCTGCAACATCTTTGATCTTGGTCACAAATTCTGAAACAGCTTGCTTAGGTTGCTTCCTTAGTGTTGTGAATTCAATCCACAACTGATATTTCCTAGCCCTTGTATTAGAGGAAAAATATGATGACAAGGTTTCCCAAGTTTCTTGGGATGTCTTACAATTTCTGATATGTGGCAAAAGAAAGTCAGAAATAGAGTTGAGTAAATATGACCTTGCCGATGCATCCTTAGCACACCATGTGTTGAACTTTTCTTAATCTTCCTTGGTTGGTAATCCTCTTGCTTTGAATGAGGGCAATTCCTCATCTCCTGAGATGTATCCATAGAGACTCCTTCCTTGTAAGTAGGTCTTCATCCTTAGAGACCAAGCTTGATAGTTGTTCCTATCCAATTTGTAAATAAATGAAGGAAAACCATCTCCCACTTTACCTCTATTGCTCTGATACCACTGTTGGGATAGATGGATGGATGCTCCAAGAGACTGAGTAGGTACTGCTAAACCTCCTTTGTACCAGACCTCTTTTGCTTCAGAGTTGATAAGTAGACCTTCTTAGCTTTCCAATAACACCAAAAAATGGCCTATGTACTTTGGAAGTCATGTAGGTAATGATTGAATCAAAACAGATAACTTTGAAGTTCACAAACTCAAGAAAAACTTCTATTTTAGTCTTGACACCTGCTGACTTTTTTGCTCAGTGTGACCAATACAGTAGAAATTGATAAAATTCCTTCTAGGGGTATTTAATTAACTTAGTAAGCTACCATTTTCAAGTGGAATGATGTAAAAAGATAAACTATGCTAAGAGAAATCAATTTAGCAAGTTTAGCTACACCCCCGACTTTTTAGGACTGTAGCAGAAATTGACCAGAGTTCACCTCGATGCAGATTTCTCTGAAATGGCTGAATAGAATCACTTCAAACCTTGATAACATGTAGATGACTTTGAGCTGAATCAAAAAATCTTTGAATCACTTGATTTGGTGGAGAATTGACTGAGATATGCCCTTGACAAATTGACAGACTTTTGAGTAGACTAACAGAGAACTCAGAAGTTAATGATGTAAATGTATCTATTAATTAACACTTGTATACAATCCCATTCTCATGAATAACATTGCCTAATGGTATAGAGAGGTGTAGGCTATGGTATAGTCCTCACACACATTCAAACTCAGTAGAATGAAGCTCGGGAATGATCTGTCTTACCCGCGACTTTTC
>CM035416.1:77080973-77088473 GCA_020310875.1 Ceratopteris richardii
TTAATTTATGTCACTTGTCACTTGTCTCTTGTCTCCTCTCTCAATCTCTTAAGTGTTTTTACATGTCTTCTATTTCTTCTATGTGTGAGAAGGCTCCGCAGTATTGCGTTGAACCAGTGAGGATGTTTGTTTGAGCTTGTGAGTAAACTCTATCATCACAATTCACTTGCATGCATATAATCCATACATACCCATACATATTGATTAGTTTCTGAAAGTGTATAAGAAGCTCCAATATTGGACCATTCTTCCTTTCGAAACTGGTTTATGTGTAAGGATTCCATCTATTCACGTCATGCATACATATCATCCAAAGAAGACTATGCATATGGATTAGAATTAGGAAGTGTTTAAGAAGCTCCTTCAATGGACCATTCTTCCTTCCAAATTTGATTCGTGTGTATGGTTCTCTTTCATTCTTATCATTCATGTTCATAAATCTAACTTGCACTGCTACTTTCCCATTCCCATAATCATTTCAACATCTCTCTCTTCTCCATACTCAACATTAATTTCACTTTCATGTCCTTAACCATCCAACATTCATTAGCTTCATACACCCTGTGTGTGCCACGACCGGACCCGATCCACCCGGATTGTGATCACCTCCACATTTGAACCCGACGTGAAACGCTTCGTGGCATTTGCTTCTGATCTTGTTGGGAGGTTGTGATCCATATCCTTTGTTTCATATTTTTCATCCTCATCATATCATCATCATCAATCTTGAGTGTTGCACTGGATTTCTCACAGTATCGTGCATATCTTCATCGTGAAGTAAACACATTTGTGAGAGATCTAGAGCATCGTGCATCACTTGCTTATTCACATAAGATGGAGGAAGGATTCAAATCCCTTATTGTTGAGAAACAAGGCCAAAGAATAGTCTCTTCTATGTTGAGAGAGAAGGGAAAATTCAATGGCATCAACATAACAAGCTACTTAGATTTTTTTGAAGAGCAAGTTATGATTTTTGGTCTTCTCGAAGATCTTTTGATATCATTCTTTGAACGAATTGTTGATAGCTCTATCATAAACTGTGTCACTCAATATGATAGTCTTCCTTGGAGTGATTTTAGAAAGGAGATGCTCAAAGAATTCTATCTTGAAGATTATAGCCAACATAATCGAGATGGATTCTTACGATGGGTCAATTCTCCAAAGCCTAGTAGCTCTATTACTCACTTACAAAATGAGTATATTAGACGCTATGAGCAACTTCTTGATGAGGATAAGATAACTTTGGAACCTGATCTTGTGATCAACTTTCTTAAGCTTCTTCATCCTAAAATTCGTAGGGAAGTTGAACAACGATTAGAAGAGCCGGATAAGCGCTATGGTCTTACTGACAATTGGCAAAAAGTGCCTAAAGTAGTAGAGGCTGTAGCCCATAGACATCAAAGACAATCCATGCTTTATGAGCAAACTAGTCTTCCTCAAGCTAGCCTTCCACAAACTAAGGAGCAAGTTAGAGAACAATCCCATGCTATGCTTTTTGACTCTACTCCTATTCCTCAAATGATGGAGCCTACTCAAGGTTTTAAAGTAGAGCCGAATAAAAGTGTAGTTGAACAATCTCAAGTGGAAATTCTCACTAAGCAAATGGAAAGTCTTATTGCTACACAATCCAATTTGGCCAAGACTATAGATGCTTTACAATCTAATTACACCAAAACTTTCCAAAATCAAATGAACCCAATGACTTTTCAAGAGCCTAATCAACATGTTATAGCTACCAATCAAAATCCACAAGTAGCTCCTACTCAAGCATATCAAGTTCCTCCAATGCATAATCCTTCAATGCAAAATCCTCATCCTCATGTGCAAAATCCTCAAATGTATCAAAACATGTATCCTCAAGCTTCTCAAATAGCTTTTCAAAATCCTCAAAATCAAAATTTTCAAAATCATCAACCATATAATATGGAAGCTCCTCTTGCACCTCAAGTATCACATGTTGCTCCCCAAGCTCCTCAAATACATCAATTGCCTTATCAAAATCCTAATTATCCTGTTCAAGCAATACCTTATCAACAAAATCCTCAATTTCAAAATTTCCCACCACAAGTTAATCAAAATCCTCAAAATCAAAATGGTTTTGTGCGTGGCCCTCGTAGGTGTCCTTGGTGTGATTCGTTAGAGCACTTTTTGAGAGATTGTGAACTATTGAAGGCTGCTAAGGAGCAATGACTAGTAATAGACATAGACAAGAAAATCTGTGACTATCGATCTAGGCTACCTTTGCAAGGAAATTATGGTAAGGGAGGAATGAAAAAACACTATGAAAATATAACCATAACGGATGTAGGAACTAGAGGAGTGAAACTAGAAGCTCTTGATGAACAAGTGGAATCAAGTAAACCCACAAAGGAAGGTGATTTTTCCATAGAGGCTTTAGTAAGAGCACGAGATGAGATTAGGAGAATAACGGCTTGGGAATCACCAATAGAAGATCAATCTCTTATTTCTCACATATCCAATGTAGAAGAAAAACGAAAAAGAGATGAAGCTGAGCCTAGTGAAAGAAGTGTGACACGAAAACAAACCTCAGAGGGAATAGAAACAATCATAGAGCAGGAAGAAACATCACAATCTAAAGATAAAAAACAAGAATCACAACCCAATGAACAAAAACAAGAGGAGAAACACAAAGGGAAGAAGACAAAGCAAAGAAAAACAGAACCAAAGCCTTTAGATAAACAAGAACAATCAAAACAAACTGAAGACCAAACACGAGAACATGAACAAAAACAAGATCCTGAGCAAAAACAAAAGAAACCAAAGAGAAAACCTAAAGCCATCTTGATTTCAGAAATTGAGAGAAAAATAGATCCTATGGAGATTTTAGATGACATTTTGCTTAAGAGTCAAGTGACTATGTCTTTAGAACAAGTTTTCTCTATTGCAAAGCCTGTTTTAAAGATAACTTTATCGGCCTAATTAAAAGGAAGAGGTTTCCACTTAATCTAGATACTGAGATGCAAGATTCTCTAGATCAAGATCAAGCTATGAATGAAGCCTTAAACTTTGATAAATCTGATGAAGAGGACTTTGATGGTGATGAAGTAAATGTTAATAAAAATTTCTTAGGACCTATTCAACCTGACCATGAAAATCATGAAAACAATCCTGAAAGTCACTTTAAAAGAACATTTTGGTCTAGAGGTACATCAGAGATGCATGTTAAAATAGGAAATGATAAGAACACTATCACTGTAAATGCATTAGTAGATTCCGGCTCTGAAATCAATGTGATTTCAAGAGAAGTCTATGATAAGTTTCGATGGCCCATAGATAAAGATTGTGGATGGCGTATGAGAACTGCAGATAATGGTGTAGGTACCCTGTATGGAGCTTGTGCTAGTGTGCCCATATCCATAGGAGGAATCACAGAAGAGTTTCACTTTTTTATCCAAGATAATTGCTCCTATGAAGTTCTCTTAGGTCAACCCTTTATTTGTGAGAGTCGTATGAAAACTAAAGCCATGGATGATGGGTTTACCTATGCTAGATTTAAGTCTAAGGATGGAATGCAATCACTTCAAGTCATGACGGTAGGAGTGAATCATCCTAGGAATCGATTGTCAATTAGAAAGAAACCTATTGTTACTCAGGGTCATGAGCATGCTTGTAGTGATTGTGCACCTCGATTCATGTTTGGAGCTACATATGATCAAAATCTCGGATAGAATCCATTGTTGAGCGGGACAACAGTGGATATTGGTTTGACATCTCGCATCCAACCAACATGTACAATAGTTTGTCACTTTGTTTTCCACATTCTAGATTAGATTTTCTTCATAAGAGTCAATTGTCCAAGTCTTTTATCCAAAAAAGCCAAAAAATTTATAAAAACAACAAAATCATGGAACATGATGAGAACATTGAGCATGTGATTGAGACATCTCATTGTTTCTCTACTCTTGAGGAGTTAGAGTTATGTCTTCAACACAATTCTAATTCCCATATTATTCTTATTTCTTCCCTTGATGAGTATGCTCTAATCCAAGAGTATGCTCTCAATGTTGACAAGTGCTCAAAATTTAACCAAACACATGATGCCTTAGTTGAAACAAAGTACAAAACTGTAGACAAAAAAATCAAACCCATAGCTCAACCATTACCTCAAGGAAGTAATGAAAAAATTATGATGTGAAAAATGATCCAATTCTTCGGGATAAGAAAAACATAGGACATAAATTCACAGACGAGACAATCAAACATGTGAAAATTGGTAGAGATGATGACTTTCTTTTGCCAGCAGAGAGAGATAAATGTGAGAGAGTTATACGGAGCCATGGAAAAGCCTTTACTATGTATCCTCATGAGATTGGTTGTGTAGATCCTAAGCTAGTTGCACCCATGATAATCTTTACTATTCCACATATTCCATGGAATCTTCGTCCTATACCTATTCCAAAGGCTCACTTACCTGAGCTTATGAAACTACTTAAGGAGAAGATAAACATGAGAATTTTAGAGCCATCTTTTGCACCTTACTCAAACAAATGGTTCACTGTGCCTAAAAAGAATGGGAAACTACATTTTATTCAAGATCTCCAACCTGTCAATAAAGTCACCATAAGGAATGTAGGAACATGACCCATTGTAGATGAGTTTGCTGAATCATTTTCAGGACATTCTATATATTCAATGGGTGATTTATATTCGGGATATGACCAATTCCAATTAGCAATTGATAGTCATGACATAACCACAATGAAAACTCCTTTAGGCTTAGTGCGAATGTGTACTTTACCTCAAGGAGCGACCAATTCTGTGGCTCATATGATGAGTGCTATGAATATGGTCTTACATGATTTTATCCCTCATATAACTATGCCATTCATTGATGATATTCCAATTAAAGGGAGTGAGGAACGTGTAAAGGACATTACTTTAGATTCATCTGGATGTCGTAAATTTGTTCTTGACCATATCTCTGATTGTGAAAGAATATTTCAACGATTTGAAGAGGTAGGTCTCACATTTTCCATAGAGAAATCTGTTTTTGGTGTCAAAGAGGTGCTTATTGTAGGACATTTATGTGGCCATTATGGTCGAAAGCCATACCCACAAAAAGTTGATGCCATTAGCAAGATTTCTGAAACATGTAACAACGTGAGTGAGGTACGTAGATTTCTTGGTGCTTGCATCTTTTATGTTATTTGGATCCCACACTTTGCTCATGTTGCTGATTGTCTTTATGACTTGTTGAGGAAGAAACGAAAATTTATTTGGACTGACAAACACACTCAAGCTATGCGTAAATTGAAGAAATTATTGCTTGAAGCTCCCATCCTTAAGCGTGTAGACTATTCTGCTAACAAACATATTATATTGACTGTTGATACTAGTCCTATTGGTATAGGTTGGGTCATAAGTCAAGATGATAGTGAAGGGAATAGATATGCAATTAGGTTTGGTGCCAAAATTCTACATGAAACACAACGAAAATATCCACACATCAAACGAGAACTATGGGGTATGGTAACAGCTTTGAAAACAGACAAATAATATTTCATTGGTGCAAATGTCAAAGTTGAGACTGATTGTTTGCCTCTCATTGGAATGATAGCCAATTGTTCATCTCCTGATATAGCCATGCTTAGATGGATCTCATATATTAAGTTCATAAATCCTGAGTTAGTTCATATTTCAGGTAAGTCAAACTCAGTTGCTGATATGTTATCGAGAGCTAGATTTGATGATGATCTTGAAACTGATCTAATAAAGAATGTGAACTTAATTGACTATGTTCCACATATATACGAGTATGAGCAATTTCATGAATCTGAGTATGAAAATGAGTGGAGAGACATAGGAAAGTATCTGAGTACACTACAACCATTACCTAACTCGACTACGAATAGATTCTGTAACATTAGGAAACGAGCTTATAACTTTTTCCTATGTAATGGTTATCTTTGGAGACATGCTAAGGGTAAGGTTAAGAATCCACAACGAGTCCTAGGAAAACGAGGTCTTCAATTGCAAGTAATGAAGGAAATGCATGAGACATTATGGGCAGGTCATAAAGGATTTTTTGGAACATATGAAAAAATTAGAAGTACCTATTATTGGCCTAGGATGTATGTTGACATTAGTAGCTATGTTTCTACATGTTCTACTTGTCAACTTCATTCATCAGTCAAACATAGAGATCCGTTGCATCCTACTTATCCACCTTGTATTCACTACAAGTGGGTAGTAGATCTTGTAACTATGCCTAAAGGTATTGACAAAATGCGTTACATTGTACTTGCAAGAGAAGACTTAACTAATCATGTAGAGGGACGTGCACTACGATCTAAGACCACTTACAATGTTTGCAAATTCTTGCTTGAAGATGTCATAAGTTGCTTTGGGTACATAGAGAAAGTAGTTGCCGATCGTGGAGAGTTAAATACGAGAGAAGCTAAAGAGTTCTTTGAGCGTCACGGTATTTGTTTGTCTCTCACTACTGCATATAATCCAGAGGCCAATGGTAAAATAGAGAGAGGGCATCCACCTATTGTGAAAGCCATATCTAAAGCATGTAACGGTGACATCAAACAATGGCCTAGATTCTTACCTTTTGCACTTTGGGCAGATAGAATGGCATGCACACGTACTACTGGGTATATGCCTGCTGAACTTATGTACTGTCAAAAACCATTGTTTCCAATTCAATCTCATATTTTTGCATGGTCAAATTTGCCTTTGTCTGAAAACATGTCTACTGATGACTTTTTGAGTTTACGCATTAAACAGTTAGAACAAGGTAAAGTAAGACTTGATGATGCTGTTGAAAAATTAAGAGAATCTAGAATGAAGAATAAGCATTATTTTGATAAAACTCATCGACTGCGTCCTAATCCAATTGAAGTAGGAGATTGGGTGCTCATTTATGATAGTACATTTGACTCTCAATATGATGCACGCAAAAAGCTCACTCAATGGTGGTTTGGGCCATACATAGTATCAAAAGTCAACAACAATGGTACGTATGCTCTTTGTGAATTAAATGGTGTTGCACTAAAAACTTTGATTGCAGGTAAAAGGATAAAGCTATTCAAGAAACGTGATAATGACGAGTACATTTTGGATGAGGACATTGAAGAAGATGGCAACAATGAGGCCGATTCAAAAACAGGAGTATCCATGTAAAAAAAAAAAAAAAAGGAAAAAAAAAAAACGTATAAAAATATTATTAATTTTTCAAGTTCATGTTGCTTTGTTTTTTTTCAAGTTCATTCTATTTTTTTTCCATGCTTGTTTCATGCGTGTTTTTTTCAGTCTTTGCATCGCATTGCATATCCACATCACTTGAGTCAAAAAAGGCAAATGATGATTTCTCTACTTGTGTAAAATTTTATCTTAAGTAGTAACTTATCTACCAAGAAATTGTTTATAATCTAGGATTGTGGAAAGATAGGGCATGTAGATTTGGAGGTTTATTTTGGTGACAAGACTTTCATATATAAACATGCATATGTATCCTGTTTCGAAAGCATAATT
>CM035416.1:77103473-77113473 GCA_020310875.1 Ceratopteris richardii
GTTTCGAAAGTATATGAATTGAAATCATCAATAGCTTAGCAAGCTTCCTGAAACTGAAAACTTTATAACTATCTTTAGTGAAATCTAAAAATTTACTTTACAGAAAACTTTTCCTTTCCTTCAGGCTTCAATTTTGATTTGCTTTACTTCAGTCTTTACATTTGTTTGTTAGCTTATTGTTAGATATACTTTCTGTCACTTAGACGTGTCAAACCTGTGTTTTGAACTCAACGAAATATCACCAAAACTTCACCGGACTGTCACCGTAATGTCATCGTAATTGTATCGGAATGTTACCAGAATCAACTGCAATTCTAGTTGTAGTTACTTCAAATGATTGTTGATGAGGTAAGGAAGTAATACGTGAGCTTCCTTCAGTGAATGAACACTATCTGGAGTTTAAGGAAAAACTTCATCAGTTCTGGATGTCTTTACTTTCAGACATAGTACTGTGCATACTTGTCCCATTTCACCGAAGTCTTTTGATCAACTTATAGTTGAGACTACTGGTTTCAAGATGAGCTATCTCTCATGAAAAACTTTACACTATGTTGCGAGATCTAACTTGTAGATGTACCGAAAAATATTTACTGAGAAAACTGTAACTATTAACTAACTTTCACAGTAACATGAAATCACTTAGATTTCTTCACACAAGAAAAATGCGCTCAATCTTTCACATGAACATGTGCTTTCTATTAGAGAAGATGTGTACAAAAATAGCTTGGCCTCACTTTGATCAGGTTCTATTATTCATCTCTACATATGCAATCTCTGGCGTCTTCAATATCACTATCCTTAGTTTCTATATGTGTTATTCTATTCGGGTTCTATGAGCTCTCTCTGCTCCCTTCTTCGCTCTCTTTGTTATGATCTTCTACCTCATATATATATACATTTTGTTCCGAGATTCAAAACTCGTATTTCTGGAAGTTTCTATGAACTATATTACAGTCATGAATTTGTCCCTTCACTAAGGCTTGATTTTCTGAATGCTTTGTTTTTGCTTCTCTTTGTCTTTCTTCGTCTTTATGTCTATATGTATGTCAAATTTGTGAGTGATTCTTCAACAGCTCCCCCTCAATCACTAATTTGCATTCTCTGATCTTCCATATATTCTTCTTTTCTTTTATACCTGCCATCTCTTTGAATCTGCTTGTCTTTACTCCATCCAAACTCTTTGTTAGAATATCTGCAATCTGATCTTTCGTAGGAGTGAATACTATTTCAATCTCCTTCTCCATTACCTTTTCCCTCAGGAAATGATATTGAATTTCTATGTGTTTTGTTCTTGCATGAAATACTGGATTTGTTGCAAGATACAATGAGCTCATATTATCTCCATGTATGATAGGTATACCTTGATCAATACGTCCCATACTTTTGAACAAGGTCTGCATCCATATCACTTCTTTAGCTCCTTCCACAAGTCCTTTATATTCTGCTTCTCTTGATGATAAAGCCACTGTGTGTTGCTTCTTTGAACACCAGCTTACAAGCTTATCTCCCAGGTATATCATATACCCATGTGTTGACCTTCTGTCATCTTGACTTCCTGCCCAGTCTGAGTCACCGTATGCTCTCAGCTTTATATCTCATGTAAAAGGATAATATAATCCTTCTTTTATAGTTCTTTTGATATATCTAAGAACTCTTTGTCCTGCAACCCAATGTTGATCCTTCGGACAATGCATGAACTATGAGAGAACTCCCACTGCATAACTGAGATCAGGAATTAAGCTTCCCACTAATGACTGATACTTCCTCATATCTTTAAACTCTGCAACACCATATTTGCTGAGTTTATGATTGACTTCAAGCGGTGTTGAGGCTTCTCTACAATTCTCCATGTTAAACTTCTTCAGTAAGCTTAGGAGATATCTTTCTTGCAAAACATATAAACCATGATCTGTATATGTAACTTCCATTCCAAGAAAGTATGATAACTTTCCTAGATCACTGAACTTGAACTCCTTTTCAAGCAATCTCTTTACCTCCTTGATTCCTTCATCTGAGGTTCCTGTGATTATAATGTCATCTACATAAATACAAATGTAGATCATACCTTCATCTGTTCTCTTAATGAGTAGACTTGCATCAGCCTTTGAGCTTTGGTATCCAAGGTCATTGAGATACTTCACAAGTCTGTAATTCCAATCTCTTGGAGCTTGCTTCAATCCATAGAGTGCTCTTCTTAATCTGCAAACATGATTTGGGTAACTAGAACTTACAAACCCTTCAGGTTGTTCCATGTAAACTTCATCTGATATATATCCATTCAGAAATGCATTCTTTATATCCAACTGACTTAGCTTCCATCCTTCCAATGCTGCTATAGCAATCATTGTCCTTATGGTTGACATCTTTGCCACCGGACTAAATGTCTCATCATAGTCTATGCCATGCATCTCAGCATAGCCTTTGACCACCAGTCTAGCTTTGTATCTGGCTATCCTTCCATCTGCAAGTTTCTTAACTTTGTAAACCCATTTATTTCCAATCACTTTCTTACCATTTGGTTTTGGAACAAGTTCCCAAGTCTTGTTCTCCTCAAGTGCATTGAACTCCTCCTTCATTGATTCTTCCCATTTTTCCTTACCTTTTGCTTCACTGTAATTCTAAGGCTCTTCATCTTCCTTTATTAAGCAAGCATAGTTCTTCTGAGTCAAATAAGAAGTGTCATAGGAATACCTTGTTGGTTGTTTCCTTACTCTGTTTGACCTTCTTAGCTCATATTCTTCATGTGTATCTGAATACACATCTTCATCAAATCTCGGTCCATCTTCGTTTCTCATACCTGATCCGATCCTGGATGTACTTGCCTGCATATGATCTTCATCTCCATTTACCTGCATATGTGATTTACCTTTTTCAATTCTTCTCATTTCTTCTTCAAGTGTTTCAACAATATGCTCTTTATCTGTATACCAGCTCTTTCGTTCATCAAATGTCACATCTCTCGAAACAATAAAGTGTTTGGTTAGAGGACTCCATAGTCTATAACCCATCTGCTTTTCATCATATCCGATGAACACATATTTTTCAGCTTTTGGTTCAAGCTTATGTCTCATTTGTGATGGTACATAAGCATAAGCAACTGATCTAAAAACTTTACAATGATCAAGTTTTGGTTTCTTACCCACCAAGCTTCATAAGGGGTCATTCCATTTAAAGTTGTACATGGTAATCTAAGTTACCAGATATGTAGCTGTATTTACAGCCTCAACCCAAAGATAATTTGGACAATTCTTCTCCTTTAGCATTGCTCTTGCAAACTCAATTAGAGTTCGGTTTCTTCTTTCTGCTACTCCATTTTGTTGCGGTGTATACCTGCAAGTTATTTCTCTTTTGATACCTGCATTCCACAGATAATCATTGAACTCTTGAGAAAAATATTCTCCTCCTCCATCAAACCATAGCCTTTTGATTTTTTGTCCTGTAAGTCTTTCAGCATATGCATGAAAATGACTGAAAGCTCCAAACACTTCTGACTTCTCTTTCAAAACATAAAGAGTTATCCATCTTGTTGCATCATCAATAAAAAGAACGTAATACCTTGAACCGCTGATAGATCCTTCTTTTGTTGGTCCTCATACATCTGTATGTATGAGTTCTAACACATCATCGTGTTTGTACCCTTTCTTCTGAAATGGTAACCTGTGGGCTTTTCCCATCTGACAGGCTTCGCACTTGTGAATCATATGTTGATTCTTCATATTTGGTAATCCTCTCACGGATTGTTTCTCCACCATAGTTTTGATTCCCGTTTCATTAAAATGTCCTAACCTCTTATGCCAGAGGTCTAACTCTGTAAATACCTCATCACCATGTGTGATCAAAGCTTGACCAAACATTCCCTTGTACTTTAAGAGTAAAAAGTCTACCTTCCTTTTTACCTTGGACAATTTGATTGTATCCATTCTCTGGATCTTCAACAAATACTCCTTCATTTGTAAGCCTGACTTGAAAACCTTTTTCTACTATCTGTCCCACACTAACCAGATTCTTCGGGATTGTTGGAACATACAAAACATTCGTCAGCAGGTCAGCTCCATTCTTACATTTTACTTTTCCAATTGACCTCACATTATGTTTTGTGTTATCACCTGTTTGTACTGTATGATTTGAAATACCTCCTTCAAGCTCTGATAACAATTCTATATTTCTTGACAAATGATTTGAACAACCAGAGTCAATATAGAATACCTTGAGGTCTTCATTCTCTGACATACTTATTGAGTTCATCATCAACGTTGTATGACTGTCATTCTGCATATCATTCGCATAGTTGTAGTAGGTAGTGTTGTGAGACTGATTTTGTCCCCAACTTCTTGCTCCACCTCTACCATATCCGCCTCTTTGACTTTGTCTACCTCTTTGATATCTTCTGCTTCTGCCTCTACTGTTATTGTTCTGATTCTGACTTGATCCTTGAGAATTATGCCAGCAATCATGAGCCAAATGATTGCTTAATCCACAGATCCAACAAGTCTTCTTGTTGTTAGTCTGATTACCTCTTCCTTTACCTCTACTTTTACTTCTTATTTTACCTCTTCCTCTTGCAAAATTTGCTTGAGTAGACATCTCTTCTTCATCTTTTTCTTTACCTTTATCACCTTTCTTCTTATTCTTTGTGTACATAGCAGAACTATGTCCTTTATCTCCGTCTGTCTTCAAATCTTGCTCAAACGTTAACATTAGTCCAAGCAACTGATTTAAATCTGGTACAAAATGATTTAAAGAAAGTTCAGTTGAGAGTACGAAAGGTTTCCACCTTTCATCTCCTCTCAGTCCTGCAAGCACTTGTGCTATCAACCTGTGATCTTCGATATCTTCATCAATAGATCCAAGACTGTCCACCAAGTCTTTCATCTTAGTGACATAATCACTAATGCTTTGACTTTGCTTTTTCTTGAACGTTGTAAACTCTGACCATAAGCTAGCCTTCCTAACTTTCGTCGTATTTTGGAAATGATCTTCCAATGCACTCCATATGTCTTCCACTTTCTCCAGACCTCTAATGTGCAGTATTAGATGATCTATAATGGTATTGTAGATATAAGCTCTTGCCGTTGCATCTTTCTTCTACCACAGCTTCAAGGCTTCTAACTCTTCTTTCTTTGGTTGACTGTCTTCTTCGAAAATCAGCTTCTTTTCTTCTCTTGTCACATATATCATTAAGTCCTTACTCATAAGTAAGGCTTCCATGCGCATTACCCATGCGGGAATTATCTCTGTCCAATTTGTCAATAGAGATATGATCTACCATAATCTTCGTGTTTCTGTTACTTTCTGTGAGAGTAACGTTAAAAGGTTTTACCTTTTATAAACCTTTACCCTTGAGAATTATTTCGGAACGTTCCTTGACGCCGTTTGTTGTTGATCATCTCAGCTTTCACCTTTCTTGTGAAAGTTCTTCGAATTCTCTTGTATCTTCACTTTTGTTTACTCTTGAGAATCTTTTCTGCTCTTCAGAATCTTTCTGCTCTGATACCACTTGTTGAGTTCTAACGGCTTATCATCAACTGTTGAACACTTGTACTATTTGTTGATGTAGTGAGTTAGCTTAACTAGTTAAAACTCAACTGCGGAATTCACCACGCCACAAGAACTAAACTAGAGTGATGTTAGAACACCTCTATAATCATCAATAGCTTAGCAAGCTTCCTGAAACTGAAAAGTTTATAACTATCTTTAGTGAAATCTGAAAATTCACTTTACAAAAAACTTTTCCTTTCCTTTAGGCTTCAATTCTGATCTGGTTTACTTCAGTCTTTACATTTCTTTGTTAGCTTACTGTTAGATATACTTTCTGTCACTTAGGCGTGTCAAAACTGTGTTTTGAACTCACCGAAATATCACCAAAACTTCACCGGACTGTCACCGTAATGTCACCATAATTGTACCTGAATGTTACCGGAATCAAGTGCAATTCTAGTTTGTTGGTGCAGGGCAATCAACAATTGAAGCTTTGGGTGAAGATGAAGATGAAGATGAAGATGAAGATGAAGCTTTGGGTGCATATTCAGAAGATGAAGATCTGTACACATATGTACATTAATTTAGAGACAGCTCATATATATCTTTTGTATGGTCATAAGCTTGTACATATATGGCTATATATATAAGTAAAAAGTCGGGGAAAATATGAGAGAGCATGTGAATGGATAAATTGGTAGTTGTATGAGTCATTAGACATCTTAGAAGTGAATAGAATCTCTCTCATCACTCAGTTGTAAAATTCCTTCAAGAATGAAAGAAAATTGTGCCCGATGTTTCTGTGCATTCTCCTTCTGTACTTGATCATTTCAAGAATCCTTTTGTAGATGTCTAAGTCCATATTTAATGAAACTATGGTTAAAGTTTGAGAGCCTAATTGTAAAGAGGTTGTGAGAATTATGAGTAGGAACATTCATATGTGAAGAAGTGTTCATTGTTTCCTGAAACAGGTGCAATCTCGATGATCAATGATTTGATCATTTCTCAGTGCATAAGTTAAAGGTTTGCATGAGTAAGGAGTCAAAAGTTTAAGTTAGAAGGTAAGCCATCTATGGCTAAAAGCATTTGTATAAACGGGTTCTAGATTGAGAGAACCAAGTGTTAGAAGTTACATTTGTTTGAATCGACTTTTCAGAAGAGCAGTTTTAGACATAGGTAACTTGTTGAGATCATTTATCAAGATTTACTGAATCTTTTGGAGCGATTCAACTTGGAGAAGGTGCAAAAACTGTAGGCAACACCTTGTGCAAAGTTTCATAAAAAACTTTACACAATTGATAAGTTAATGAGAGAGATATGTGCAGCAGACTTTCTGTGTAGTCATCTCCTTCACAGGTTTTTAAAATCTTTATAATTGAACATTGATCCTCTAAAATTGGTGAAGGTTTGAGTTACTCTTGTTATAGAGGTGCTCTAACATCAAGAGTAGCTTGTTCTTTTGGAGATTAACACTCTCCATCAGTGGTATCAGAGCAGGAAGCATCAGAATTGAAGAAAGGAGGACCCCGACTGCTGCAGCTGTAAAGAAATCAATACTTGAAGGTTCAAAAGGTGAAAGCTTAAGAGAAAAGTGTGAGAAGGAGGCCATACGACATCAAGGAAGACAAAAGGAATATCATTCGAAGTAAAGGTACATCTATTACTCATAAAGTTTGAAGAATTCAATACATAGGAGAAGAAAGGATGGGAGATTCTCTTTAGATAGAGAAGTTGGATAGAGAGAACTATCGAGCATGGTCAATGAGGATGGAAGCTCATCTTATGAGCAAGGACTTGATAAGTTACATCACAGGTGAAGAAGAAAAGCCTCATTTCAGAGATCCTAGTGTTCCAACTAGGGAGGAATTATCAGATTTGAAGAATTGGATGAAGAAAGATGCTCAAGCTAGGAGCATTATCTATATGGCAGTCAATGACTACTTGCTACCTCACATTAGAGGTCTTGAAAGTGCAAGTGATATATGGAATGCTTTGGAGGAGCATTTCCAAAACACCACAAAT
This sequence comes from Ceratopteris richardii, assembly GCA_020310875.1. Taxonomy (NCBI): domain Eukaryota; kingdom Viridiplantae; phylum Streptophyta; class Polypodiopsida; order Polypodiales; family Pteridaceae; genus Ceratopteris; species Ceratopteris richardii. Next base: position 77,110,974 of record CM035416.1, read on the forward strand.
TCTAGGAAGGCATCCTTGTGGGCAGAATTTACTACATTCAAGAAGAAGGCCTCTCAATCCATCTCAGATTATGTAACCAGAATGAAGGACATTGCAAATGCATTAGGAGCAGTTGATGAAGACATTGAGGAGGATAAATTGGTAAGGCAAATTCTCACAGGTTTGAGAGGTGATGACAAATGGAAGCCATTCATTTTGTCTACTGAATTATCACTTGATCATTTTACTCCTGATTTAAATCAGTTGCTAGGACATATGTTAACCTTTGAGCAGGATCTCAAAGGTGAAAGTGATAAAAGTACAGGTCATGCAATGTATTCAAAGGATAAGAAGAAGAATATCAAAGGGAAGCAACAAGTAAATGAAGATGAAAGTACAACTAGCCAAGCTAACTTCCTAAGAGGAAGAGGAGGTGGCAAAGGTAGAGGAAGAGGTAGGAGTAATAAAGATGGAGTCAAGGCTTGCTGGATTTGTGGTAAGACAAATCACTTAGCTAATGATTGTTGGCATAATTCTCAGAGTAATGGTGGATATAATCAGAACTTTAACTCAAGAGGAAGAGGTGGCAGAAATCAAAGAGGTAATTTCAGAGGTAGAGGTTACTTTGGAAGAAATACAGGTAGAGGATTCCAAAGTCAACAATACAACAATACCTACTACAATTATGCTTCAGATCAGAAGGAGAATTCAACATTAATAATGAATGCAACTTGTGAAAAGCAAAGTGAAGACCAAAGAGTCTTCTATATTGACTTAGGGTGTAGCAATCACCTGAGTGGCAACATAGCTTTGATGACTGATTTGGAGAATAAGATAACTAATCATGTTGTTCAAACAGGTGACAATACAAAGCACAATGTGAAGTCAATTGGATAAGTGAAGGCCAAGGATGGTAGTACTCTCTTGAGTAAGGTTTTGTATGTTCCTACAATTCCTAAGAATCTGATAAGTGTAGGAAAAATTGTTGAAAAAGGTTATGAAGTTAGGTTCACTAATGAAGGAGCGTTTGTGGAAGACCCAAGCAATGGGTATAAACAAATTGTTTCAGGGAAGAAAGAAGGAAGACTCTTCACATTGAAGATCCAAGGAAATGTTGGTCATGCCTTGTTCACTTATGGAGGACATAAGATCTCTGAGTTAGATCTTTGGCACAAGAGGCTTGGACATTTCAATGAAAGAGGTATCAAAGATATGGTTAATAATGGTTCAGTGCTTGGGTTGCCTAATGTTGCAGGTCAACATATGACATACAAATGTGAAGCGTGTCAATTAGGTAAGGCTCATAAGCAATCTTATTCCAAGCATGGTTTTATGTATTCAGAGAAGCTTGAATTGGTACACACAGATGTGTGGGGACCATCAAAGGATTTTAGTATCAATGGTTCAAGGTATTATGTGATTTATGTTGATGATGCTACTAGATGGATCACTTGTGATCAAAGATAAGTGAGAGGTATTCAATACATTCAAACATTATCATGTGTATGCATAGAGAATTACAGGTCATAGGTTGAAGAGACTAAGGTCAGATGGAGGGGGAGAGTATTTCTCTAATGAGTTCAGTGACTACTTGTGGAATGCAGGTATAAAAAGGGAGATTACTTGCAGGTACTCTCCTCAACAAAATGGTGTAGCAGAAAGAAGGATAGAACTCTTGTTGAGTTTGCAAGATCCATGATGAAGGAGAAAAATTTCCCAAATTATTTGTGGACTGAGGCTGTGAATACAGCTACTTATTTGGTAAATAGATTACCATGTAAAGCTTTAGAGGGTATGGCACCATATGAGGCATGGTGGGGTAAGAGACCTACTCTAGATCATTGCAAAGTATTTGGATGTTTGGCATATGCATATGTGCCATCTCAATTAAGGCACAAATTGGAACCTAAAGCTGAAAAGTATGTGTTTATTGGATATGATGATAAGTAGATGGGATATAGGTTGTGGAGTTCATCCACAAAAAAATTCCTAGTGTCAAAGGATGTTACATTTGATGAGCAAGGTACTTGGTATGCAGGTACAATCAATATTTATGCAGGTGATGAAGAAATTGTGGATCAAAAGAAAGGTAAATCAAAGGTTCAGATATTTGATGAAGAAGTGAACAATGAAGTACATGTTGAAGTTGAAGAAGTTCCAAGATTTGATCTTGAGTGTGATGAACCAGAAAATTCAAGGAGTGGAGAACTCAGAAGATCATCAAGACACAAATGGCAACCTGAGACACATAGTACCTTGATCCTGAGACTGAGGGGTCTTTGCTTGGTCCCCATATATCTGTGTGTACAAGTTCTAGGTAGTCTTCATGCATGTATCCTTTCTTATAAATCATATCTTGCTTGGATACATTAGGTATCCAAAGCACACATTGGTCCCTGCACATTTGTTTCAAGGTTCTTTCTCCTATGTGCCCTAACCTTTTGTGCCAAATCTCAAGCTCTGAAAGTGTTTGATCTTTATAACTGTATAGTGCAATATTCTTTGTATCTTCCAACTCAAA
>CM035416.1:77128473-77228473 GCA_020310875.1 Ceratopteris richardii
AACAGAACTCGAACTGCTTTTGTACATCAAGTTACACATGACGAGGAGTTTACAGGTAAAAAGCCAAACTTATCACATATGAAAGTATTTGGTTGTATTGCATATGTACATGTTCCACATGAATTGAGGATGAAGCTTGATCCAAAAGCAAAAAAATCTATCTCCATTGGGTACTCCCTTGAGCAAAAGGGATATAAATGCTACAACCCACTCACACAACATGTGAATGTAAGTAGAGATGTGGTGTTTGATGAAATGTCAAGCTTTTATGCAAGCTCAAACCTCTAGTATGGAGTCGACTTGAGGAAAGCTAGACTTGATAGGAGTTATATTGTGCAAAACATAATCAATAATTGTGCCCCGTTCCCTCTCCCAATGTGTGGACCTAGTTGTATCTAATCATTACCCAATTGAGCTTACCTTCAAGCCAATCATCAATATCAAGAAAGACCCATGGTTTCATGCCAATCTGATAACCTTCTCTTTCCCTTCAGTCCAGCAAGAGATTATTGCTGACTGGAACATGGCCTTTGCCACCCGCTCATCGCCGGCCAAGTGCTGGAGGATGGTGGTCATTAAGACATGACACATCTTAGTAAGGACTCAAAAAAAATCTTCAAAAAAATTGTCATACCAAAAGAGAAAATCTTTATCGAAGGCTTAGGAGTCTTGAGGAAGAAGTTAACAAAGGCCACTATCAATACCAGAGAGGGCTTCAAAAAATCAAAGGCATGCTTAGATATGAAGAAGACATTCAAAGAAAGAATCTACAAGTATACTTTAAAGACTAGAGGGCAAGAAACGCAGAAAAACCCACTAAAGAAATGTGTGGCCTCCTCAAGAAGAAGCAATCCAAGGAAGCGATCCTTTTCATGATGGACATCAATGAGACTGAATGCAAGATGGATGAAGAAAATAGTAGATTAATTGTCAATCACTTTACCCAATTTTTGGGTGTTTCCACACCTCTTTCTCCACACAGGTGTGATTGCATGTCTGCCATCTCTAGGGTTAGAACTAAAACAATCCCACAAAATATGAAACTTCTTCTTGAAGCTCCCATTTTGGATAATGAAATTCTTGAAGTTATTAATTTTCTTCCTAACGGCAAAATCTTGGGGGTAGATGGCCTTACCAATGAGTTTTTCAAGACCTTCAAGCATGTGGTGACCACTCTGTTATGTCTGATGTGGCAAGAGACTGTCTCTTTTGGTGCTCTGCCAGAATGTCTCCATAAAGGTGTAATCAAGCTTATTCACAAGAAAGGCAACAATAATAGGATTGAAAATTGGCATCCAATTACGATGTTACAACTAGGTTACAAGATCCTTGCTAAAGTTATTGCTAATTGAATTGTCAATCACTTACAATATTTGATTAGTGAGGATAAAAAAGGGTTCATCAAGGGGAGGTCCATCCTTGATGCTACCATTGATGTTTGGGAAGGTCTGGTTTTTCTTGAAGAGTCCGCTCAAGATGTTTTCTTCCTTAAGATTGACTTCAACAAAGCTTATGACAGACTCGAGTGGGAGTTCATTCTCTAATCTCTAAAAGACCTAGAATGTGGCTAGAAATTCATTAAGATGATATCAAAATTGCTTGGAAATGCATAATCTCAGATAAACATCAATGGCCAACTTTCTCAAGCTATTCGATTAAAACATTCTATCTGGCAAGGTTGCCCCTTAGCCCCTCTTCTCTTTGCGATTGCTGTTGATGGGCTCAATTAACTTGTGAATCATCATGCTCATTTTGTTCTTATTCAAGGCCTCTTTCTTCCCCTCAATCAAGACCAGATGATCATGAGACTCTTTGCAAATGACACAAATGCTTTTGTGCATAATGATTCGACCAACATTGATATCTTTTGGTGTTGACTAAATACAGTTTATGAGGCATTGAGGTCTAAAATAAACACTCTAAAATGGCTTTCAGGGCCATCATTAGGCATCAACCTCAATGTTTTGTTAATCATTCCTGTTAGATGATCCTTAGGGGACAAATCTTCCATGTGTTAGGTATTCCAACACGATTCAACATTTCGATGAGTTAGTGATGGAACTTGGTTCTATCAAAGCTTGATAGCAAGTTGACATGCTAGAAAGGTATGCAGATCAACCTGGATGGGTGATCTATGGTGGTTAACACATTCCTTCTTTCTTTGATTATTTACTTTCTCTCTTGCTAGAGACTGAAGGAACAAGATATTGTCAAATTGGAAAGAATTTGTAGAAACTTTCTCTATACAGGAGATCCTAACAGAAGTGGTGTCCCCAAAATTAAATGGGCTATTTGCACAAGCCAAAAAGATCAAGGTGGTTTGGGCATTTGAGACATTGAAGCGATGGCCAATAAGCTAATGGCCAAATGGTTCATTAAAGCTTGGAGCAAAAATGATGTCTCTTGGACCAAATTGATTTTTAGAAACAAGAGTGCTCTTAGGCTTGTGGGCCTCCCAGGGTGGAAAGTTCTTTATCTTCTCACTTCTTTATTCTCCCCCTATCAGGTGACTCCCAATGGTTCGACCTTAGTTTGCGCACTATGGAAGAGTTGGAACAAGGTGAAACAATTTCTAAAGATCAATGAAGATTGGAAATGGACTATTGGTGTTAGAAAAAATGACTCGATCTGGTTCCCAATCAAGGGCATCAGAGGTGTTGAACCTTGGAGCCTCCAAAAAGTTAGGAAGCTTTGGAACAAAGGTTTCCACTTGTGGAAGCACATCTGGAAACAAGAAACATGCTAGTGGATTAGATTTGAGGATATTGTGGAATGAAGAATGGTGCCTATTGCGGATTAGATTCAATGTTTGGGAGTTCTCAAGGACTCCCCTCCTTATTGAACATGAATCCCCTCACCTTGAGGGTCTTAGATGGAGTAACGACAATAATCTTGATAAAATTTTGAGATTCAAGAAGAATGTGGACCTTCATGTCACACTAAATAGGAAATGGTGTCTAGATTGGTCAAGTTTTAGATGGACTCTCAAGTTCCAATCCCTTTGGCATCCCCTCATTGAGGTTAAAAGATCAATTTTGATGTGGCAAATCCTCCACAAGGGAATTTGGAACAATGAGAAAGCTAACAAAATTTTTGAATCCCCTCCATGGTGTAAACAATGCCTTCATGGAAATGAGGAATTGGGACACCTCTTCTTTTCTTGCCCCAAATCAATGTCAGTCTAGCATGCCCTGGAGAAAATCATGTTGTTGTAGGGACAAATCAATTGGAAGAAAGTGCTTTTGGGGGAAGTGTCTGATTGTCCCTCAGCACGATGGAATGCTATAAGAGGAGAGAACCTTTGGAAGATACGGAAAGAGAGGTGTTCCACCAGCTTTGGTAACCCGCCTAAAGAATGATTGATAAAAAAATCTCTTTTCCTTTTAGGAAAAAGAATCTCCAATTGTAAGAAACCCCCACCATTTAGGCATCACAAAGTATTTTTCTTCGAGCAATGAGATTAAAAGCAAGTGGGCTCCCATGAGGGGATGAAAGGGTTATCAACCTTCTTTGTAATGTTTTCTAGCAAGTGCTAAGCAGCCCTTGCTTTGTGGGATCCAGGGATCTCAAGGATGCTAGACTCATTCAGGTGTACAATTGTTCTTTCTATTAATTAAAGTTTGGGAGAGTAGGCTATTGCCGAACTTCCTTTTTGAAAAAAATAAATTGACCAACACCTAATTAGCCAAAAGGAGTGTGACAATTAGGCTCCTTACATCCACCATCTCTATAGTCCCTTATTGTATTATGCAATTCAGTCGAGAATTTTATCACTTCATCTAGTAAGTCCATCTACATGAAACATTTATCTTAGTTTACAAGGATGTACATTTCCCTCCAAATGAAGGTTGCATGGGATGACTTTAACCATCATCAATAGAACGTTCGTAACTGTTAATGGTATGTACACACATATAAGATTTATGAAATGATTTTGTATGTTTTAATGGTTTTTTCTTCATATCAATGAAGTATCAGATTAGAAGCGTGCATGCTTGAGTTGTTTTTCATAATCAAATGTAAAAGCATTCTACCTTTTACACTAGAAGAGATAGTGAATCATAGAATTGCATGCATCTCAAGGAAGGACATTGGAAAAAACATGGTGAGCTTCTGAAGGAAAGACATCTCATTGATAAGAATTGGACTTTTCTACCTTGTAAAGCCATGGAAAGCATAAGAACTTCTTTCCCATGTTATTACAGAGACAAAAAGGGACAATTCCCCTCTTTTATGACCTCTTGGCTCAACATGTTATGATGAGGATGCCTTTTCCTCTTTTTTGACTCTATGAAATCCTATGGTAAAGGCTTTGTTGAAACTAACAACATGATGGCATTGGACACTACCAACATGATGGCATTCTTGTGGAAAGTTTACAAAGCAGCTTTATCAAGTGTGTACTCTTTTTATATCAGGAAAATATATAAAATTAAATAAAAAAGCTTCTCTATCTATTGGCAATCGTACAAAGAACATGAGCGGCATTTGAAGACCTTTACTTTCTTGGCATATATGTGCACGTGATAAAAAAACGAAGGTGCAAACGGTCTATGGCCCTTTTCCAAAAAGCTAGTGTGAGCTTAATGCCATCTCATGTTTATCCAAATCCACTTGGTGATTGAGGAATATGTCCCTCATACCCAAAAGGTGTGTGTGACTATGTGCTACATCTAAAATCTCATTTTCTTTAAGGTGTGTGTGTGTGTTCTCCCCCATGTGATTATCCATTTTGAAGGCAATTGCCTTGAAATAAGGAAGCCTACTCAAGTCAAATCTAGAGCATGCTTGCCCTTGACATTGACCAAAGAAAGGGGACCCTTAAATGAAACTCTTTTGCTATTCCTCACACCTCTCGTGGTGATGGAGGGACATATCTATATCTCGCTTGGGTGAATCAATCCTTGATATTATGAATCCCTCTTATTATCCAACCTAACTAGGGCCCTTTACCTCCTATAAAGAGGGGTACTCCATACAACTATCTTTAGGTCTACCTCTATTTTACTCACGAAAAAATCTTAAATTCTTCTAGTTTGGGCACAACTTTTCTAAACATGGATGTTGATGTTTTCTTTGCATATCAACCATTCATTTCATAGCTTATGCCAATCATGTGCTTCCAAGGAGAAAAGAAAAGTCGATTTCAAGCTTTTTGACATGAACTTGATGGAATCGAATAACTTGCATGAGTACTATGCTTTTTGGCTGTACTATGCTTTTCAAAATTTTGCTCCAAGTGGGTCGTAGACGGTGTGCTTTCTCCTTCTAAATTTGTTCTTCCATGGAGGGTCTCTTGAGTGAGAGATATTAGATGAAGAACTAAAAAAATGGGGGTAAATCACACAAATTATGTGTGAACTAAAAGCTAGGAGGGTGTGGAAGGAAATGCAACACATCTAGCTTTTTTTGTGTTCTTGTTGATAAATGCCAATAAATGATGTGAGTATGTTTTGTTAGTGATGTGTGTTAAAACACTTAGAATCATCCAAGAATTTTTTCTCCTTTTTAGAAGGTCTTTTTCTTTTGCTTGTATATATCCACACAATCCTAATCGGTTTCTGATCTTTCTAGGCTCCACACTTAGTAATAAATTGCGTGTGTACTTTCACCTCATTTTTTGAAGCCTTTCCTCTCACAAAACAATAGTGTCTATGTGTTTACTCCTTGCATGAAAGAGAGGGTTAGATGGAAGTTGTACACTACTTCAGTTATTGCACATAATGGGGAAATTGCTCAATCCACATATCTAAGTCTTGAAGCACATAAACTCACATATGAATTGAGCTTAACCTCAATACTCAGCTTCAATTGAAGGCAAAGCATCATTGTATTGCTTCTTTCAATAGCATGATACAAACTTTGAGCCTATCATCATAATGTATTTGCTCGTACTTCTTCTATCTTCTTTAGAACCTCCCCAATCCACATCAATGAATGCTTTGACTTTCACACTACTATCATATGGATACTGTAGACCTTCGTTATGGTTCCTTTCGAGTATCCGAGCAGTCTTCTTGTTGCTTGAAGGTGTGGCACTCTTGGCTCTTGCATATACCAAGATAACACACCTACATTATATACAATATCTAGTCTTTTAATGTTAGCATAGATCAAAAAACCCACCAATGACCTATATAAGGCTGGGCTCTCCATCGGTGCACCTTCATATGAAGTGAATTTGACATTCACTTATATATGATTTGCTATAGGCTTGCTCTCAAGCATGTCATACTTCACAAGTGGATCCTTGAGGTACTTCCTTTGCATCAACCATACTCCTTCTTTGTAATCTCTTCAATGCTCACTAAGATTTGACATATGGATTCCTTCCCAAGCCTTTTTTTAATGTCTTCGATAGCTTCTTGACCTTCACCTATGATAGTAAGATCATCAACCTCTATAAAAATGTATATCAATTTTCCTTCCTTCTCTTTTGTGAACAATGAGGGATTTGCTTAACTTTGTTTCAATCCACAACCCTACAAGTATTCTATTAATCTTTGATTCAAAACTCATGGAGCTTGCTTCAATCCATAAAAATCTTTCCTAAGCTTACAAACATAATTATCAAACTTGTTATGTGCAAAACCAGGTGGTTGCTCCATATACACTACCTCTTTGAAGTCACCATTGGAAATGCATAGTTCACATCCAATTGATATAGTGTCAATCTTTTGGAAGTAGTCAGGGTTATGATAGCCCTAATGGTTGTTATTTTGGCCATGGGTTTGAAGGTTTTTGCATAATCAAGTCCATGGGTTTGAGCGAAACCTTTGGCCACCAATGTTGAATTATACTATGCAATTGTACCATCTACATGTATCTTCACCTTGTATACCCATCTGCAATCTATTAAGCTCATCTCTTACTTCTTTGACAATAGTGTCCATGTATGGTTTCCCTCCAATGCATCAATTTCGTTTCTCACAGCTTCATTCCACTTTTTATACTTGCAAGCATCTTCATATGCTTCTAACTCCTTGTCTTGAACAACTTGATTTATGTATGCTACATGTTTAGCCATAGAATCATGTGTTAATCAATCATGTGTTTCTTCTCCTTTAGGGGGTATGAACCTCATTTATCTTGGAAATATTATCTCTATCTTTGATGTTTCCTCTTTATTTCATTCATTTTCAATTTGCAACTCCACGTCAAGTTCATTGCCATCATCATCTAATTCCACTATCCTTTATTTACCTTTTTTGGATGGAGATGCTTGATTTGAGTTGCTCCTTGCTCTCTCCCTCCATGTAAGGTGTTTTCTTATCCATCTTCCATATTTGAGCTTCTAGGTCCACTAAAATCCATGCTTTCTTGCTTGTCTTGTTAAATATGTCGTGGTTCATCCATTTCTTCTACATGTATGTTGGGTTTGTTACTGTACCATGGAAGTGGATCATCAATGATACAACCCTTGAGACAGTTTGCTCCTTACATATATGTTAGGTCTGCTATCGTACCAAGGAAGTGACCCTTAATGAGTGGGTTATAGAACCTATAACCCTTCTAATCACCAGCATAATCAATAAAGACACATTTTTCCTCTTGATTCACTAGGTATGTGCATACGACACAAACAAAGATTTTCAATGAAATAGACTATGTTTTTTTTACCTTTCTATGATTTCTAAGGTGTACTTGAGTGTATCCCAAAGGTTTGGGCTTTGTTCATCAAGTAAAAACATTATGTACATTCGCTTCATTCATCATTGACCTTGCCACCTCTATGATATGTATGTTTTTTTTCTCTTGTAACCCATTTGGGTGAGGTTTATAACTATAAGTGAATTGTCTTTTGATCCCTTGGGACCACAAATAATAATAAAAATCTTAGAAGAAGTATTTTCCCTCCATCTGACCTCAAGCCTTCACATGTTTCTATGGTGCTTCTTTTTTTGGACTCCAAACATTTGTATAAATCAGTTTCAAAGGGTAGATTGCTTATGTGTGTAATCGTTTTGAACATTTTTGTGACCTATTATTTTGTGTCGTAGGTCCAAGGCTACAATTTGCCTAGATGCACAATGAAAATATGGATGATATACTTGATTAGGGTTTATCCCCAATGTCAATAGTCTTCCTTGCTTCTTTCCCTTTGCCACAAGTTTGTAACCTTCCTTAGGGTTTTCCATAAAGAAACCTTTGTCATTGAACTTGAAATAATATCCATAAAGAAGTCTTTGTCATTGAACTTGAAATTGTATCCTCTTTCAACAACTTGCCTAATAGATACAAAGTTCTTGATTTATGTTTGGTACATGTAGTACATCCTTGAGGAAACTACTCTTCTCGTTTGTATCCAATACCACATTTCTAATGTGTGTAGTCGAATGGAGGGTGTCATCCTCTATCTCCACATGCCCTCTTGATGTTGGTTCACGCAAGTTAGTGAACCAATCCTTGTTGTAACTCATGTGTTGGCTTCATCCACTATCTCTATACCATATGTTATCTATCTTCTACCTTTGCTCACTCACATGCATCATCGCTAATAGGTTTTCAAAATCAGAGTTTTCTGGGACATCAGCATAGTTTCCTTGGCCTCTATAACTTGAGCATACCTTTGGTTTTTTCTTTGGTTTCCTGCCTGATAGCAATTCCTTGCAAAGTGTCCAAGCTCACCACACGCATATTACATATCTCCATTGTTGTTGCCTCTTGAATAGACTCCTCTGGCTCCTCTTCCTCTTGTTATATCTCTTCCTCTTTGTGATGAACCTCCAGTGCTTTGGTCTTAATTGTGGAATGAGATTTGACCTTGGCCAAACCTTCCTCTTCCTCTGATTGATCCTATTGTTCTTCCTTCACCTCTTGAGTTACCTACGTACAACGCTTGGGCTTGTTACATATACTAAGGTGGTGAAGTCATTCCATTTTTCATCATCCCTCAAAAAATTCCATGTTTGTGCCACTAGGTCATCATCCTCATTGTGACATCCAATTGACCCAAGAGCATCCAAGCTCTTTGATCTCAAATATGTAATAATTGATTGAAATGCTCCATATCTTTGTAAGGTTTTTTAGTTCATTCTTTAGTTGTATATTTCTTGCTTTAGAAATTGTGGAGTACAACATCTCAAGTGCCTTCACTTCCTACTTGTATCCGAATATTGAATGTTGCCAATCATATTATTGACTATGTATTGAAAGAGGATAAATATCATTCTCTTATCTCTCTCATTCCATTCCCTAAATTCCCTTTTTCCTCATGGGTAGGATGCTCAACAAGCTTGGCCTCTGGATTGGCTCCAATCACCAATCTCCATAAGCCTTTGTCCATCAGAAATCTTTGAGATCCTAGATATCCAAGGTTGATAGTTATTCTTATCTGACTTCTCAATTTGGAAATTGAAATCTTCCATCTTCTTCTCTTTTGACTCTCTAGACATCATCATTGATGTGCTCTTGATAGTAAATGATGAGGAGTTCACCTTTGAAATAGCTTCTCCTTGAAACACAATCAAATGTAAATTGACATTGCTTCATGTGTAGCTCTGCCTTGATATATGTACTTATTCCTTGAGACTTGAACAGATTCAAATGTGAAATGATGTTCTTGACCAGTTCCTTGCATCTCCCCACATAATTTGATGTTGAGTCTACTTTGATACCACTATTGGGAGTGATTACAATATGTTGGTGTAAATCACAAGCCTACACATTTGGCTTGAAAGATATCTTGAAGACCCTACATATGTGAAGAAACATAGGAACCATTGCTAGTGGTTAATTACCACTTTATCTCCTTGTAAAAGTCAAATTGACTTGGAATCTTTTGTAATCACCTACCAAAAGGATTCATGGAAAAATTTAGCTCTTTGATTGAAGGAATATCTCCTAGGATATAGGAGCTTGATCATAGGGAGCCAAAAGTTTGAATTTGAATTCAAATTTTTACTCATTCCTCATAAAAATGGTCATGGAAAAGTCGCGGGCAGAACTCATCATACCCGAGCTTCTCATTACTTATTTTGAGTGTGTGTGCGTGTGTGTGAGGCCTACACTCTAGCCCACACCTATCTACATCATTAGGCAATCACATTCATGCCAATGGATTTGTATACAAGTGTTCATTGATACATACTTTCTCATTGTTCATTTCTGAGTTCTCTGTCATACTACTCAAAAGTCTGTCAACTTGTGAAGTGCATATCTCAGTCATTTCTCCATCAAATTCAGTAATTCAAAGCTTATTGGATTTAGCTCAACGTTGTCTACATAATACCAAATTTTGAAGAGATTCTATTCAGCCATTTTAGAGACATTTGTGTCGAGGTGATCACTGGTCAATGTCTGCTACAGTCCTAAAAAATCGGGGGTATAGCTTCATTTGCTAAATTGATTTCTCTTAGCATAGTTTATCTCTTTACATCATTCCACTTGGAATAGTTAGCTTGATAGGCTAGTTAAATACCCCTAAAAGGAATTTTTCCAATTCCTACTGTGCTGGTCATACTGAGCAAAAGTTCTAGCAGGTGTCAAGACATAAATAGAAGGTTTTCTTTAGATTGTGAGTTTCAAAGTTATCTGTTTTGGTTCAATCTTTGCACACATTATTTCCAAAGTACATAGGCCATCTTATGGTGTCATTGGAAATCTAAGAAGGTCCACTTATCAAGTCTGAAGCAAAAGAGGGCTGGTACAAAGCAGGTTTTGGCAGTACCTACTCAATCTCTTGGAGTATCCATCTATCTTTCCCAACAGTGCTATCAGAGCAAATTAAGGTAAAATGGGAGATGGTTTTCCTTCATTTATTGATAAATTGGACAGGAACAAATATCAAGCATGGTCTCTAAGGATGAAGACCTACTTACAAGGAAGGAGTCTCTATGGATACATCTCAAGAGATGAGGAATTGCCCTCATTCAAAACAAGAGGATTGCCAACAAAGGAAGAACATGAAAAGCTCAACACATGGTGTGCTAAGGATGCATTGCCAAGGTCTTATTTACTCAACTCCATCTCTGATTTTCTTTTGCCACATATTAGAAATTGTAAGACATCCCAAGAGACTTGGGAAACCTTGTCATCTTATTTTTCCTCCAACACAAGGGCTAGGAAAAATTAGTTGTGGATTGAATTCACAACATTAAGGAAGCAACCTAAGCAAGTTGTTTCAGAATTTGTGACCAAGATTAAAGATGTAGCAAATCAGTTAGCAAGCATAGGAGAAGAGATTGAAGAAGACCAGATTGTAAGGCAAGTAATCAATGGGATCAAGGCTGATGACAAATGGGAAAGCTTCACCACTGACATGGACCTTTACATGGACATGCAAATTCCAGATCTTACAACTCTCATGGGACAATTGTTTACTCATGAAGCAAAGCTCAACAAGAATGGAGATACATCCAAAGGTAATAACTCTTCTGCCCTATACACTGATAAGAAGTCTAAAGATAAAGGCAAGAGCAAGAAGGTGGAAGATGAAGGCTCTACCTCCCAAGCCAACTATGCAGGGAGAGGTAGATCATCAAGTGGAAGGGGTAGAGGATGTAAGCAAGGTAGGGGGAGATCCTATAACTCCTCACCATGCAACATTTGTGGATTATCAAATCATACTACAGATGAGTGTTTCAGGAATTATAAGAATCAGAGAGGAAGAGGATACCAAAGAGGTGGATACTCACAGTCAAGAGGTAGATTCAACCATCACCAAGGTTACAACAACAACTACAACAACAATTACAACAACAACTACAATAGAAGTTACCAAGGAGGATTCAAATCCAGAAAGGACTACAACAACTACACAGAGGAGAAGGATGACTCTCTTTTTATCATGAACATGACTTCAAAATCAGGTACAAATGATGACCACCTATTCTACATTGGCTCAGGATGCTCAAATCATGTGGCTGGCAATGTAGCACTACTCTCTGATCTTGAGGAACCAAAAGGTAAGCATCAAGTCCAAACAGGTCATGACACCAAGCACTCAGTAGTTAAGGTTGGAAATGTTAAGACTTGTGATGGAAATCAGAATTTGTTAAGCAGGGTACTCTATGTACCAACCATTACCAAAAATCTGATGAGTGCTGGACAGATTGTGGAGAAAGGTTTGCATGTTAGATTCAACCAATATGGAGCATTTGTGGAGGATCCAAGGCATGGGTTCAAGAGGATTGCTAAAGGAGAAAAATCAGGTAGACTTTTCACCGTTAGAAGACACAAAGAATATTGCACTATACAGTTATAAAGATCAAACACTTTCAGAGCTTGAGATTTGGCACAAAAGATTAGGACATATAGGAGAAAGAACCTTAAAGCAAATATGCAGGGATCAATGTGTGCTTGGAATACCTAATATATCCAAGCAACATATGATTTATAAGTGTGGTGCTTGTCAATTTGGGAAATCTCACAGGTTACCCTTCTCAAGGAAAGGCTACATGCATGAAGACTACCTAGGGCTTGTCCACACAGATGTATGGTGACCAAGCAAAGACCCCTCAGTCTCAGGTTCAAGGTACTATGTATCTTTTATTGGTGATTATAGCAGGTGGACTGTATTGTACTTCATGAAGCACAAGGATGAGGTATTTAATTGCTTTAAAAAATATCTTCCACTAGTTGAAATCAGACAGGGAGGAATTTGAAGAGGCTAAGGTCACATGGAGGAGGTGAGTACTTCTCCAATGAATTTGAAAACTTCTTGCAGGACAGAGGCATCAAAAGAGAAATCACCACAAGGTATTCTCCTGAATAGAATGGGGTAGATGAGAGAAGAAATAGGTTGATTGTTGAGACAGCTAGGTCTATGTTGAATGAGAAAAAGTTACCTAATTATCTATGGGAAGAAAGTGTTTCAACTGCCACTTATCTCATAAATAGGTTACCATCTAAATCCCTTGATGGGATGACACCCTATGAAGCATGGCATGGTAAGAGACCCTCACTAGACCATTGCAGGATATTTGGATGTTTAGCATATGTACACATTCCTTCTCAGATAAGAGGTAAGCTAGACCCTAAAGCTGAGAAGTGCAAATACTCGGATAATAAGCATTGTTTGTATCAAGTATCAAGAAAAAATTTGGACTATTGTTAGTGCAGGACTCACATATACTTTGTTAATAACAAATGTATGGTACATGATTTTAGCAATGGTGATATTGTTGTGATGTCAAGGACATTATGCAATTGTATGTATTCCTTGAATACATATAAGAGATTTCCCTCAAATGCCCTACTTACTCATACTTCTTCTATGGTTGAAACAAAGTTACATGCTCGTCTCATTGGAAAGCACGCATGTGAAGGTTGTATACTTGGAGAAAATGCAACATGCTTCTTTTCCCAAGGATGGTTCTACACATGTTACACAAAAATTTCAACTTGTTCATAGAGATGTATGGGGTCTAGTAAAAACTTCATCTTTTGGCAAGCAAGTATACTTTTTTACCTTCATTGATGATGCAAATTGCATACTTGGGTGGATCCTATGAAAGCAAAGAATGAGTTATTCTCTTGCTTTAAAATATTTTTAGCTATAACTGAAAATTTTTGTGGTAGTAAGCTTTTGAGTCTTCACACTGATTGTGGTGGTGAATACATCTCACATGAATTTATTGTTTTTCTTTATGAAACATGTATATTCTCATCAATGTATACCACCATATACACCTCTTTGTGATAAGTTTTGGATGCAAGCAGTCATGTCTTCAAACTGCATATTGAATCATTGTCCTACAAAAGCATCGAGAGTCCTTACACCTTATGAGGCTTGAAATGGGTGAAAGCCAATGGTTAATCATAAGTGCATATTTGTTTGTTTGGCATATGCTCTTGTTGTTGGAGCAGGACAATCAACAATTGGTGATTATATGAAGCCTAGAAATAAGGATATGAAGAAAAGATTGAAGTTCAACTTCATGAAGTGAAGTGAAGGTTCAAGAAGAAAAGTTCTTTAAACATATGTACATTAGTTTTGTAAATACTTCAATATACTTGAAGTAATGACGAATCAATACTCATATATATATATATATATATATATATATATATATATATATATATATATATATATATATATATATATATATATATATATATATATATATATATATATATATATATATGTATATGATCGTATTAGAAGAGAGAGATGAAGTATAGATGAAAAAGAGATGAATAGATGATGAGTATTGTGTGTATCATCCATCAGATGTATGAAGAGTTGAATAGGAAGAATGTTCACAGAATTGCGCGTCGATCTTTTCTCTAGTTCTCCTTCTGTGTTTGATTTTATCAGAAATCCTTTTGTACACATTTAGTTCCATAGTTATCTATCTATGGTTAAAGTTTAAGAGTCTAATTGCAAACAGACTGAGAGAATTTTGTGTAGGAACATCTATATATGAGAAAGTGTTGAGTGTCTTCTAAAACAGGCGCAATCCCGATGGTCAAAGAAATGGTGAGTTCTCAGTGCATAGTGTAAAGTTCTGCACAAATGAGGAGTCAAAATTTAAGTTGGAAGGTAAGCCATCTATGGCTAAAAGCATTTGCTTAAGCGGCTTCTACTTTGGGAGAATCATGTGTTAGAAGTTGCAGGTGTCAAAGTCGACTCTACAAGAAGGCAGTTTCAAACATAGGTAGATTGTTTGGATCATTTCTCATAATCTACTTAAGATTTTGAAATGTTTTAACTTAGAGGAGGTGCAAAAAATCTAGGCGACAGATTCTACAAAGTTTCATCAGAAACTTTACACAAATGATTAATCAATGAGTCAATAATGTGCAGCAGACTTTTCTATGAAATGACTTTCTTCACAGTTAACTAAAATTTGGACAGTTTGGCACTTGTCTTCCAAAATTGGTTGGAGTTTAAAGTTATTCTTGATATAGAAGTGGTCTAACATCAAGGATAGCGTGTTCTTTTGGAGATTAACACTCTCCATCAGTGGTATCAGAGCAGGAAGTATCAAAATTGAGGAAAGGAAGACCCCGACTGCTGCAGATATACAAATTTCACACCTTGAAGATTCAAAAGGATAAAGTGTGGAAGAAAGACTGAAGGAAGACACATAAAGGCTATCAAAAGGATCAGAAGGAGCAACATTTGAAGCTAAGGTACATTCATTCCTTATAAGGATTAAAGATTTGATAGTACAGGTGAAGAAAGGATGGGAGATAGTCTCCAAATTGAGAAGTTGGATAGAGAGAACTATCCAGCTTGGTCTATGAGAATGGAAGCTCATCTTATGAGCAAAGATCTGATGGGATACATCACAAGAGAGGAAGAAAAGCTAGAGTTCAAAGATCCTAGTGTTCCAACTAGGGAGGAGCTTGCAGATATAAAGATTTGGATGAAGAAGGATGCTCAAGCAAGGAGCATAATCTACATGGCAGTAAATGATTATTTGCTTCCTCATATCAGAGGACTTGAAAGTGCACGTGACATATGGAATGCTTTGGAAGAGCATTTTTAGAATACAACTAAATCAAGGAAAGCTTCTATATGGGCAGAGTTTACTACATTTAAGAAGAAGGCTTCACAATCAATATCTGATTATGTGACAAAGATGAAAGACATTGCTGATTCTTTAGGTGCAGTTGATGAAGATATTGAAGAAGATAAGTTGGTAAGACAAATTCTCACAAGGCTAAGAGGAGATGAGAAGTGGAAGCCTTTTATTTTGTCAACAGAACTTTCATTAGATCATTTCACTCCTGATTTGAATCAATTGTTAGGACATATGCTAACTTTTGAGAATGATATCAAAGGAGATGTTGATAAGAGTGCAGGTCATGCAATGTATTCTAAAGACAAGAAGAAAGCTAGCAAAGGAAAGCAACAATCAGTTGAAGATGAAGGTACTCCAAGTCAAGCAAACTTCCTAAGAGGAAGAGGAAGTGGCAGAAGTAGAGGAAGAGGCAGAAATAACAAAGATAATGTCAGAGCTTGTTGGATATGTGGTAAGACCAATCATCTATCTCATGATTGTTGGCATAATAATCAAAGCAATGGTAATTTTAATCAGAATGTTAATCAAAGAGGAAGAGGTGGCAGATATCAGAGAGGAAACTTCAGAGGTAGAGGTGGTAGGAATACTTTTGGAAGAAGTGGAGGAAGAAACTTCCAAAATCAATCCTATAATAACACCTACTATAATTATGCATCAGATCAGAAAGAAGATTCAACTCTTATTATGAATGCAACATGTGAAGCCTCACATGAAGACATGAGAGTATTTTATATTGACTCAGGATGTAGCAATCATCTGAGTGGAAACATTGCTTTGATCACTGATCTAGATCATAAGGCAATCAATCACACAGTTCAAACACGTGATAATACAAAGCACAAAGTAAAGTCAATTGGTTCAGTTAAAGCCAAAGATGGAAGTACTCTCTTGAGTAAGGTTCTTTATGTTCCTACAATTCCAAAGAATTTGATTAGTGTAGGACAAATTGTGGAAAAGGGATATGAGGTAAGGTTCACTAATGATGGAGTTTATGTTGAAGACCCTAGTCAAGGGTATAAAAAAATTGTTACAGGGAAGAAGGAAGGAAGGCTCTTCACATTAAAGATACAAGGTAATATTGGACATGCTATGTTCACATATGGAGAGCAAAAGGTGTGAATTGGATCTTTGGCATAAAAGACTTGGACACTTTAATGAAAGAGGTATCAAAGAAATGGTTAACAATGGTTCAGTGCTTGGATTGCCTAATATTGCAGGTCAACACATGACATACAGATGTGAAGAATGTCAGTTAGGTAAGGCTCATAAGCAATCATATAATAAGCATGGTTTTATGTATTAAGAAAGACTTGAATTGGTACATACAGATGTGTGGGGTCCTTCAAAGGATTTCAATATAAATGGTTCAAGATATTATGTCATATATGTTGATGATGCTACCAGGTGGATCACAATCTATGTGATCAAAGACAAGTCAGAAGTGTTTAATACATTTAAACACTATCATGCATATGCAGAAAGAATTACAGGTCAAAAATTGAAGAGGTTAAGTTCAGATGGAGGGGGAGAGTATTTCTCTAATGAGTTCAGTGATTATTTGTGGAATGCGGGTATAAAGAGAGAGGTTACTTGCAGGTACTCTCCTCAAAAAAATGGGGTAGTAGAGAAAAGAAATAGAACTCTTGTTGAGTTTGCAAGATCAATGATGAAGGAGAAAAATTGTCCTAATTATTTATGGACTGAGGCTGTAAACACAGCCACATATTTGGTCAATAGATTACCATGTAAAGCTTTGCAGGGTATGACACCATATGAAGCTTGGTGGGGTAAGAGACCTACCTTGGATCATTGTAAAATATTTGGATGCTTGGTATATGCATATGTGCCACCTCAATTGAGGCATAAATTGGAACCTAAAGCAGAGAAGTATGTATTCATTGGTTATGATGACAACCAGATGGGATATAGGTTGTGGAGTCCATCCACAAAGCAATTTCTTGTGTCTAATGATGTTACATTTGATGAGCAAGGTACTTGGTATGCAGGTACACTTAATGTTCATGCAGGTGATGAAGAAATTCTGAATCAAAAGAAAGGTAAATCAAAGGTTCAAATATTTGATGAAGAGGAGAACAATGAAGTACAGGTTGAAGTTGAAGAAGTGCCAAGGTTTGATCCAGAATGTGATGAACCAGAAACTTCAAGAAGTGGAGGACTCAGAAGGTCATCTAGGCACAAATGGCAACCTACAAGGTATAGCTATGATACTTCAACCTTCTTGACTACTAAAGATTATGCTTACATGTTAAAAGCAGATAAAGATCCATCCACATATGATGAAGCCAACGGGAAGAAGAATTGGGAAAAAGCTATGCAGGAGGAATATGATGCATTGATGGAAAATGAGACTTGGGATTTGGTTCCTAAACCAAATAGTCAAAAGATCATTGGATGTAAGTATCCAAATTATGTGTGTAAGCTCAAGAGAGCTTTGTATGGATTGAAGCAGGCCCCAAGGGCATGGAATTATAGGCTTGTAAAGTTCTTAAAGGAACTTGGATTTCAAGCATCAAAGGCAGATAGTAGCTTGCTAGTCAAAGCAAGTGAGGATGAATTTATTTATGTTTGTATTTATGTTGATGACATAATACTTACAGGAACAGATGACAAAGGTATACACATGATTAAGAAGCAGATGGAGAAAGAATTCAAAATCAGTGATTTGGGAAATTTGTCATTCTTTTTGGGAATGGAGATTTTATATACTCAACATGGAGTGTATGTAACTCAAGAAAGGTATCTGAAAAATTTGCTAACCAAATTTAAAATGGAAGATTGCAGGATAGCACCAACTCCAATGGAAGTAAATCATAGATTGAGTAGATATGGAGGAGAAGAATTCAAAGATATGAAACTTTATCAGAGTTTGGTGGGTAGCTTGATTTATGCTACATTAACAAAACCTGACTTATCATATGCAGTTGGAGTTCTATCTCAATTCATGCATTGTCCTAGAAAGGAACATTGGATTGCAGGACAAAGAGTACTTAGGTACATCAAGGGCACACTTAAAGAAGGTTTGTATTATGGATTTACTTCAGATACAAGAGTCAAAATATACAGTGATGCAGATTGGGCAGGTAATTCTGATGATAGAAGATCAACACATGGATATTTGTGTTATGTGGGAGATAAGCTAATCTCATGGTGCTCTAAGAAGCAACATACAATTGCTTTATCATCTACAGAAGCACAATACAAAGGCATGGTAGAAGCTGCAAAGGAAGTAATATGGTTAAAGACTCTTATGAAGAGTTTTGATATTGTTCACAGTACTCCTATCATTTGTGGAGACAATATGAGTTCTTTATATGTTAGTCGGCCGCCGGATTGGAAGTTGTAAAAACTGAATCTTGATTGCACGAACGAAAGGTTGTTACACAAATACGTTGTAATCTTTATATAAAGCAATAAAAAGAGACGCTCAGTGACATTCGTCGGGATCACCAGACTGTCTGTCTGGGGGATTAAGCGGAACGTTGCTGTAGTGTTTGTTGAGCAATTATGAGTATACTACTTTTGTTCTGCCTGGTTGTCTATTGATACCGGTTTCTGTTCGTAAGTTACATAGACGTTCAGTTGATCGTTAGACTGTTGTTCTGAGCGAGTTGTTCTGCGGTGTTTCGATTGCGATTGATCTATTGATTAAGCGTATCGTGGTGTTGCTCTTTCTTGTAAGGTGTTGTGACTTGTTGGATGAAGTCTGTGTAATTGCGGTAGTGTTCTGAGAACTCTGAGTCGTATTGTATTGTCTTCAGCGTGGAGGTATGTCCTCATACGGTAAAGGTTAGCTACTCTAAGGGTCTTTTTAAGTTGCGTACTGGACCTCCAGTACTGGGTGTCTGAGACTGTTGAGTTCTTCTGTGTTTTCGGTTTTGTTTGATTGTTTGTACCTAATCGGTGAAGGTTGAATTACTGATATTGTCCTTAGCGTTACAGTAGTTTGTATTCGGAACAGCTATTAAGTTAATCAAGTAACTCTGTATCACGATACTGCATGGTCTGGTGCAGTGTGTTCGGTCAACTGTCCTGCCGACATAGGAGAGTTCCTGCGCACCCGTGGGTTATCCAATTTCGCTGAACTACCTTGGCATTCAGTGGAATCCCACCCGTTCTATGCCCAGATAATCGCCGCCATCGCTAACACACCTGCCACCGAGCAGAGTTGGGCGATCACATCCCTACCCTCCCGAACCGTAATCACGTTCCAGGCCTTTGTTGATGCGTTTCGACTCCCTCGACAAGGTCGGGAAAATGGCCCAAATCTACCGATTGCCACCATGAATCGATTATTCCTTAGGAGCTCATCCAACAAATACGCAATACTCTGCCGCCCTGAACCTGAGAGATCTGCGCTACAATTCCTAGTAGCCATTCTTAACCTGCAGAAGCGAACCTATGGAATCTCTCGTCCTTTTTACTCCGCTATAGATTTAGCTGCTCGAGAACCAGTCAATTTTGCATCATATTTCTTCAGGTGAATACACAAAGAATGCGTCTCAATTATCAAGCAAGTCAATAAAGGGGATATGCCAAGGTCGAGACTCCCTCACATCATATCCTTTCTATTTCTGACCATTCTAGCAGCACAGCCACCACCCCGAGGACCCATTCTACAACATGAGGAATCTGCACAAATATTAGAGGACGATGAAGATGAAAATGACGAAGAGATTTTCCACCTTCTCCGCCGGAAAAGAATCAGGATAAGCTCATCCGATAGTGAAGTACAAGGGTCAGCCGCAAACGACAAGGCAGACGACAAAGCAGAAGAAGCAAACAAAGAAGAAACCTTTCACGACACCGCGACCTCCATGCATCATGAGTCTTCAGCACAGTCCTCTTCAAAACAACAACAAGAGCAGGAGGCTCCCACTGAATCTGACACAAGCTCATAAGAAGAAGCATCTTAGCAACAATCGGAGCAGGAAAAGAAAGGAGATGAAGAACATATAATTAAAGAAGTTTTTGAGGAACTGCTTAAAGCAATAGAGTCCACAGGTGCCGACACCATTGACACACAACAAACCACAGAAAAGGTAACAGAATCTCACTCTGTTCTTCCCACTCCCCCACCGGAACCTCCACTCAACCCAATTATCCCTACTCCACCCATTCTTCCCGAAGAACCCATTGCCTCTTCTTCCTCATCCCCAAACTACTCTCCACCGAACTCCCAGTAGCTACTCACCGCATCCTCATCTCAACCTCGTCCTCATCTTCCACTTCCTTCAACTCCTATGATATCTGAACTTGCAACCATGGGTCAGATGTTGATCCAGCTTTCACAACAACTACCTGTGCAAATGAAGCAAATAACAGAGAATATCCGAGATGAATTTCAACACAAAGTGGACGTGCTGGAGGCGGACATTAGTCCTCTACAAGAAGAATTAATAGTAGCTAAAGCCGAAAACCAAGCCTTACAAGAACAACTTAAGGAATTACAAGCCCAAATGGCCGAACAGGTAGAAGTTACCGCACAAAGAGATGCAGCATTGGCTGAGCTCAGAAAGAAGGAAGAATTATTAAACGATGCAAATACAGAAATCATCCAGTTGAAGCAAGATCTATAGGATAAAGAAGATGCACGAGTCGCTATAGGGAATCTATTAGAAGAAACAAGACAGACGCTAGATGAAGTGGTACAACGAGGCCAAGAACAGCACGATCTGGCTATGAAAACTGCTGAAGAACTCCAGAGATGCAAGACAGATTTATATGAAGTAAACAGTATTCTCAAACGAGTATTGACCGAGGAAGCTCAACGACAAAAGGTAATAACAGATCTCCGAAGAGAAAGGGATGCCTACTCCAGAACCATCCAATTTCAAAATCAAGAAATCGAAAGAAGGGAGAACCAACTGGACGCTCAAAAAGATAGAGTAGCTAGAATGGAGAAGCAAGTTGCAGAGATGAAAGTATCCAGAGATGCAGCCTTATCAAACAAATTTTATTTACAAGAGGCTTTTCTGCAGACGCAGGCAGAAGTTTTGCTAACCGAAGCCATTTCCTTAAGTTCTGTAAGAACAGATGCCCAATTAGTAGAACGTGATACTTTAAAACAGATGTTAGAAGCTTTAAAGAAGAAAATAGCCCGAACTTTTAGATTATCCAGATCCATGTATTTAGAAGGCATTATAGATGAATCGTAATTTTGATAAACCTGCGGTTCGAGTCCACCGTGCGTGCCAGTGTTAGTCGGCTGCCGGATTGGAAGTTGTAAAAATTGAATCTTGTTCGCACGAACGAAAGGTTGTTACATAAATACATTGTAATCTTTATATAAAGCAATAAAAAGAGACGCTCAGTGACGTTTGTCGGGATCACCAGACTGTCTGTCTAGGGGATTAAGCGAAACGCTGCTGTAGTGTTTGTTGAGCAATTCTGAGTATACTACTTTTGTTCTGTCTGGTTGTCTATTGATATCGATTTCTGTTCGTAAGTTACATAGACGTCCAGTTGATCGTTAGACTGTTGTTCTGAGCAAGTTGTTCTATGGTGTTTCGGTTGCGATTGATCTGTTGATTAAGCGTAGCGTGGTGTCGCTCTTTCTTGTGAGGTGCTGTGACTTGTTGGATGAAGTCTGTGTAATTGCGGTAGTGTTCTGAGAACTCCGAGTCGTATTGTATTGTCTTCAGCGTGGAGGTCTGTCCTCATACGGTAAAGGTTAGCTACTGTAAGGGTCTTTTTAAGTTGCATACTGGACCTCGAGTACTGGGTGTCTGAGACTGTTGAGTTCTTCTATGTTTTCGGTTTTGTTTGATTGTTTGTACCTAATCGGTGAAGGTTGAATTAATGATATTGTCCTTAGCATTACAGTAGTTTGTATTCGGAATAGCTATTAAGTTAATCAAGTAACTCTGTATCACGATACTGCATAATCTGGTGCAGTGTGTTCGGTCAACTATGGGAGAGTTTGGTTGAGTACTGTAAGATTGTAAGTGTAACGGAGTCTTGATAGGGTTTTGAGCATCAGTGTATTGCTATTTTGGGTTTTGTTAATCTAAAGGAATTCGTACAGAGTTTACAACTCCTTATACCTTATAGAATGGTGTAGCTGAAAAGGATGAATAGAACTATTTAGGATAGAGTAGTTTCTATGTTGCATCATGCTAACATTTCACAAGGCTTTTGGGAAGAAGCAATATTCACTATAGTCAATGTGATTAGCCTTTCGCCTATTACTGTCAAAGGTCTAAAAGTCACACAAGAGTTATGGACACGGAAGCCACCATATTATGATCATCTTCGAGTTTTTGGGTGTGAAGCATATGTTCATATAAGTCAAAGAAATGCATTTTTCTTGGATATGGTTGAGAAGTCCAATTTGGATATTGGTTATGGGATCATGAAACACAATCTGTGATAAGAATTAGTGATGTCATTTTTAATGAGTCTAAGATGCATACACAATGTATTAATGAGGTTCAAGTGAGAAGAGTGGTGTTTGAGGATACTAGTCCTCTAGTTAACATGCATAAAAATGCTACACATAGGGATGTTCAAGAGAATGTCCAATCAGATTAGTCTACAAATGTTTTTGTTTAGTAACCATTAAGACATTCTGCATGTGTCTCATATTCACCTGATAGATATGTTCCAGGTTTGGGCTTTGTTATGCTAACAGATGTTGATGAGACTTCTTGCTACAAAGAGGCTATGCATATAGAGGATGATGTCAAGCAGGAGTGTTCCATGAAGAGTGAATTGGATTCTATTCACAATATGGTACTTGGGATTTAGTACCTTTGCCAAAGGGTAGGAAATCTTTAACATGTAAATGGATATATAAGCTGAAATTCACATCAGAGTGTGCTTCTCCAAAGTATAAATCACAATTTGTTGCAAAGGGTTTTAAGCAACAACATGGTGTTGATTTTGAGGAAATCTTATATCCAATAGTCAAGATGACTAAAATTCACATGTTGCTTGGATTCATTGCAATGGAGGACTTAGAACTAGTCCAAATGGACATGAAAAGTGATTTCTTGCATGGAGATCTATATGGAACAACCAGAAGGTTATGTAGTTCATGGAAAAGAAAGTCTATTTTATAAGCTAAACAAGAGCTTATATAGGGTTAAATAGTCCCTTGGACAATGGTACCAGAAGTTTGATGCTTTTATGAAACTATTCTTGAAGCAATGAGGATCATTGTCTCTACACAAAGAGATGCTCAAATGCCAGCTTGATATGCTTGATACTTTATGTCAATGATATGTTGATTGTTGAGAAGTTCTTTGATAACATGTCATTGCTAATAAATAGTTGAGTGAGACATTTGATATGAAGTATTTGGGGGATTCCAAACATATTCTTGACATGTGCATTGCTCGTGATAGGAGTAAATGATGCATATACTTGTCTCAAAGCAAGAACATATCCAAAGTACTTCACAAGATCAATATGCAAGGTGGCAAGGCATCAAGTAAACCTTTACCTACAATTGTGAAATTGACCAAGGATGATTGCAAATCAGATGAGGAAAAAGGAATTCATGACCAAAATTCCTTATCAATTTATTGTTGGTAGTCTCATGTATGCTATGGTATCTATGAGACAATACATTTCATTTGTAGTGGGATTGCAAATATATGTCTAATCTTGGTAAGAAGATTTTGGAAGCAATCAAGATGATTTTGAGAGATTTGAACAACAGGAAGGAAAAGTGTCTATGCTTGGATAGAGGAAAGGAATCCATTATTGGTTCCACAAATTTTGATTATGTTGGTTGTGTAGACAATCAACAATCTAGATCAATTATATTTTTCACTTTGTTGGAGGTGTTATCTCTTGGAGATCTTGTCTTCAAGAATGTACAACTGTTTCCACTATAGAAGCGGAGTATGTTGCAACAAGTGAGGCATGTAAGGAAGCATTGTGGCTCTCTCATCTTTTTTGTGATATGGGTTTAGATTAGCATGTACATTGTTTGCTTAGTGATAGTCAGAGTGCCATTTCTTTGGCTAAGAATATGGTCTATCATGCAAATACCAAGAGCATTTAGGTGAGGTATCACTTCATTAGAGAGTGCTTAGCCATTGAGCATTGTTCTTGAGAAGGTTCATACTTGAGACAATGTTGTAGATGCTTTGATTAAATCCCACAAGATAATTTTTGACACTATTGTCACTTGATGGGGGTTACTTGATTCCTGATCTTGCACAATTACTTGTAGACTATGTAACATCCCCATCAGGTGGGAGGTATAATTTATATACTTACACTCATGTATTCTTTATCATTCTTTATTTTTCTCCCCTGGCCACTTTCACCACATTGGCATTTAGTGAGAGATTTTTATCGTTAGTGTCCATGTCAAAGGAGAAATGGCCATCGATCACTTTTGTATATGTCCTATAATAAAACATATAATGGCCTAGTCAACCATAGAATGGAAGTTTGAACACATTCATAAAACTGAGGAAATTTGTGATTTGTGCTATGTAGTTCTACATGTTCAATAGGTTTGTGTAGAGCATCATCCTCAGCATTTGAAACTCAATTTTTGACTATGAGGGCATCGTCGTGAATCTCTTGAATAGGAGAACTAGTGTGGTGCATCACCATCACATCACTTCATTTCCATGGTTTATGAAAGAAAGATTTGGAAGAGTAGATAAAACGAATTCATTACAACCTATCCTAAGGGAAAGGGAAAGTGGAGAATCTTCCTTTCATAGAGCGTTCTTCCTTATATAAATATAGAGAGAGGGAGAGAGTCCAAAAACCCTTTAGATTACCTAAATACCATTCTATTAGAGGCAATAGGGAGATCCAATAATCACAATTGCTAGATTGGGTCTCACCAAAAGACTCAAGGGGAGAAGTTACTATTTGTCTTAGCGAGTTCCCTAAAGAGGGAAAAAAGTTTTCTAATGATCCTAAGTATGTTCACAAAAATCACTAACAAAATATATAAGCAAATCCCCCTAGGAGTGATGTGGTGAGCAAGGAGCTAGCACTCATGTATAAGGAAGTGCCAAGCTATGTGGAAAGAAGCCAATCCACAAAAGGAAGTAAGCCCAAAGCTTTGCGAAAAACTTCAAGCTTCTTCCTAGGCAAAGACTTGGTGAAAAAGATCGACAACAATATTCAGTGTGGGTACTATCTCTCTAGTAGAGAGCCGCTCCTTGAAATAATGATAATGCACCTTAATGTGCTTTGTGCGAGAATGGAACACAGTGTTCCTCACAATTGCCAATGCACTCTGAATGTCAATGAAGATGGTGGTAGCAAAAGATTGACCAACACACAATCAGTTAAAAGCTATCTAAACATTCAACAGTCATTGTGAAAGGTTTCCTATACTTAGCCTCATAACTAGAAATGGACACAATAGGATACTTTTTTCTCTACTAAGATATGCATGATCTACCAAACATGAAGCAAAAACGACTGGTGGACACATGAATATCATAACAACCAATCAATTTGAGTTAGAAAAAGCATGTAAATCTGGTGGTAATGATCCCCCCTTCGAATAAAACAATCCAAGTATCCAGACAACAAACTGAATATCATGCCAAGGGATAATTCCAACTCGCAGGAGCATAGATCTCTTGGTATTTGTTCATAACAATGATGCACAAGCATCAAGGAAGGTTGATGTTCAAGGATTATTGAATCTCAGAAAGAGGAATGTTTTTGCATATAGAGGATTTAGATATTTCATTCTATCATAGGAATTTCTTACATGTAAACTAGAATGGTGAATTTGTATTGGACCCAAGGATAGTTTAGCTCAATCCTATTACTTGTGAGCACACTCAAGGTACATGAATACCTAGAGTGGCATGAGACAAGTCTATCATGTTACTTTTTTAGGGGTTTAAAATCACTTTACTTATGGGTTTTTTTTCTATTTTCCAAAGGATTCTATGGTTCATTGTCTCCATTGAATAAGATCAAGCTTTGTTAGCTTGGCATTTCAAACTTATCTTTTATATTATTACTCTAGAGAGGAAGCATCATATTGACTCAGTGTGCTTAGATGATGTTGATATTATGGAAGTAATGGTTTGGAAGTGAGTTGTATATGGGAGATAATATGTACTTTATAGATGGTTTCCCACATTTTCAATGTTCTATTATGAGGCTTCTTAAGGGGAATGATACAAGATAACATTGCACATAGATGCACATCCACGCATGGTTCATGGGGTTCAATGGGAGTCATTATGATATCCTTTCTCTTTCATAAGGAAGTTCCAATACAAATCGTTGAGGAGAGAAATGGAATTAAGGGAATGAATTTTACATAATTTCCCTAGAGGACTTGAGGTTTGGATATATATAGATGGAGATAGAGAGATAAGGATAAGTAATGAATTGTATGGCCAAGAGGTAAAGGAGAAATCTAGCAAATTATGTTCGTGCATGTCATTTCATGGATGTCCATTATATTTCTCACGGGCTAAGCTCTATTGACAATGGCATGGTAAAAGAAGTCTTTCATCTATGAAATTCCCACCAGTGAAAAGATGCAACAAGTTGTCATACACAGCCTTTGAAATCTTTGATGTCTCCTTTATACATGAAAGTAAAGGTTTCACTGCATCCTCCACAAAAGCTACATCTTGGTTTGCAAGAGTACATTTACTTTTGTGAGTGGTAGAAGTGATAGCCTTTGCTCTCAGAATTGTACCCAAGAAAGTATGTTCCAGTGCTTTATCATCCAATTCCTTGTGCTATTGTTCAGGCACTAATGCATATGCGAGACAAAAGAAAACATGAAGATGAGCGAAAGATGGCTTGCAACCATGCCAAGCCTTGCAAGGCATGAAAGATTATATTGCCTTGCTAGGACACCTATTAAGTACATATGCAACACACATTATGGGCTGAAGGTAGAAACTATGAGGTAATGTGTTGTAGGATCTTTTAGTCACGTGTACATGAGACAATATGGTATCCGAAACACACAAGAATCGAGATGTGTAGAAGACAAAATAGTGCAAAGTATTGGGTACAATCTCCCCCCATGCACTCTATCAAATGAGCCTCCAGAGTGCATGTATTCATATATTTACATTACGTCTAAAGATAGAAGTTACAATGAGGGTGGGTGCTACCAACTTCATTCTTTGAGTATGTAGAGAGTCAAGTTTAAAAGAGTGATAAGCTCCCTCTCATAAGTGTGTGTAGAGAACTATTTAGGACGCCATTATTGGTGTACCAAATCTTTGTACTCATAATAGTGTTTTGAGTGATATCACTTGGGCCTATTAGATATACGGGGCCATAAATGAATGCCAATTTTCATAGAAAATCTCTATGTTAATTCCAAGAAAGCTTGACTTAAGTGTGTAGAGGTATTTACATAGTCTATGAGGATCTCAATGATTCAATTCTAGTTGGATAGGAGTCTATTGTGTTGGGAAAGATGGATGGATACTCCAAGAGATTGAGTAGGTACTGCCAAAACCTGCTTTGTACCAGCCCTCTTTTGCTTCAGACTTGATAACTGTACCTTCTTAGCTTTCCAATGACACCATAAGATGGCCTATGTACTTTGGAAATAATGTGTGCAATGATTGAACCAAAACAGATAACTTTGAAACTCACAATCTCAAGAAAACCTTCTATTTATGTCTTGACACCTGCTGAAGCTTTTGCTCAGTATGACCAGCAGAGTAGGAATTGGAAAAATTCCTTTTAGGGATATTTAACTAGCCTATCAAGCTAACTATTCCAAGCGGAATGATGTAAAAAGATAAACTATGCTAAGAGAAATCAATTTAGCAAATGAAGCTATACCCCCGATTTTTTAGGACTGTAGCAGACATTGACCAGTGATCACCTCGACGTGAATTTCTCTGAAATGGCTGAATAGAATCTCTTCAAATTTTGATAATATCTATAAAACTTTGAGCTGAATCCAACAAGCTTTGAATCACTGAATTTGATGGAGAAATGACTGAGATATGCACTTCACAAGTTGATAGACTTTTGAGTAGTATGATAGAGAACTCAGAAATGAACAATGAGAGTATGTATTAATGAACACTTGTATACAAATCCATTGGCATGAATGTCATTGCCTAATGGTGTAGATAGGTGTGGACTAGAGTGTAGGCCTCACACACACTCAAAATCAATAATGAGAAGCTCGAGAGTGATGAGTTCTGCCCGCGACTTTTCCATGACCATTTTTATAAGGAATGAGTAAAAATTTGAATTCAAATTCAAACTTTTGGCTCCCTATGATCAAGCTCCTATATCCTAGGAGATATTCCTTCAATCAAAGAGCTAACTTTTTCCACGAATCCTTTTGGTAGGTGATTACAAAAGATTCCAAGTCAATTTGACTTTTACAAGGAGATAAAGTGGTAATTAACCACTAGCAATGGTTCCTACGTTTCTTCACATATGTAGGGTCTTCAAGATATCTTTCAAGCCAAATGTGTAGGCTTGTGATTTACACCAACAGCTCCCCCTCAAGCCAAACATTTTGGCTTGGTCTTGATCTTCAATGTTCATGTATATCCTGCAATCCAATCATTGCTTTGAACCTGCAAAGTTTGGTTCCATCCAAAGCTTTAGTTAACAAATCTGCACACTGCATGTTGGTTGATACATAGGTTAGTTGAATGTCTTTGCTTATCAACTTCTCTCTCACATAATGGTAATGGACCTCTATATGTTTGGTCCTAGCATGATAGATAGGATTAGCCGCAAGGTGAAGTGAACTTGTCTCCAAAGATAATTGGTGACCTAGTATATAAACCCAATTCTGTATACAAAAGCTTAATCCAAATTGCCTCTTGTGTGGCATTAGCCAGTCCTCTATACTCTACCTCTGTAGAAGAAAAAGCAACAGTTGGTTGCTTCTTTGTAGACCAAGATATTGTCTTATCACCTGCAAAAGAAATATATCCAGAAGTGCTCCTCCTATCATCCTTGCATCCTGCCCAATCTGCATCTGAATAAATTTTGATATCAATATCTGAAGTGTAAGGGAAATACAAACCATGACTTTGTGTACCCTTAAGATACTTCAAGATTCTCTTGGCAGCCTCTAAGTGAGGTATCCTTGGCTTGTGCATAAACTGACTTAGCACACTAACTCCATATGCAATACCTATCCTTGTTAAGGTAGCATAGTTCAAGCTACCCACCATACTTTGATAACCTGTAATGTCATTTACTTCATCACCTTCATGGGCACTTAATTTTAAGATTACCTCCATTGGAGTGCTTGCTACTTTGGCATCCTGCAAGTGAAATTTCTTCAACATATCCTGTATATATCTTTTCTGAGTAATGTATATTCCTGAGTTAGTGTAAACTAACTCAAGCCCAAAAAAATACTTCAATAGACCAAGATCATTTATCTTGAACTCCTTCATCATCTGGCTCTTGATATATCTGATTCCATTGACATCATTACCTGTAATGATGATGTCATCAACATAAACACAAAGGTATATTACCTCTGAATTACTTCTCTTGATGAATAGAGAAGCATCTGCCTTGCTCATAACAAAACCTTGGTCTTGGAGGTATGTAGTTAGTGCCTGCTTTAATCCATATAATGCCTTTTTTAATTTGCAAACATATGTTACCTTCTTAGGGTCCTCATAGCCAAGAGGTTGTGACATATATACCTCCTTTGAGATCCATCCATTCAAGAAAGCATTCTTGACATCCAATTGGTACATGTTCCAATTTTTTGATGCAGCCACACTTACCAACACTCTGATAGTTGGCATCTTGGCCACAGGAGAGAATGTATCTTCATAGTCAATGCCTTGGGTTTGTGCAAAACCCTTGGCTACCAATTTGGCTTTGTACCTATTAATTGTGCCATCAGAATTTCTTTTAAGCTTATAGATCCATCTGGATCCTATTACCTTCATGGAGTCCTTCTTTGGTACTAACTCCCATGTATCAGTCTCCTTGAGTGCTTCAATCTCCTCATCCATAGCTTCTTTCCATTCTATCTTGGTTATGGCTTCTTCATATGATCTTGGTTCTTCAATTGACAAATCTTTGGAAAGATAAACAGAATGTTTAATAACAAGAGATGTATCATACCCATATTTGATAGGTTTTTTGCTTTCTCTTTGTGATCTTCTGATTGATTGAGTTGAAGGTTCAGGTATGTCTTCAAGCTTCTTCATCTTCATTTTGCCCTTGGACTTCCATGCCTTGAACTCTTCAAGGTTGATAGTATCTTCATCATCTGAACTTGAGTCTTCATTCTGAGTAGGTTCCTCCTTTGCAAGACTTGGAAACTCCTCTTCCAAATCATAGGGTAGTTTAACCTTCCTGCATTCATTCTCATACCAAGAATCATTTTCATCACCTTTCACATAGACACTATAGTAAGAATATGTAATAGCCTAACCTTATGCTTTCTCACATCATGTTTGCTTTTGTGGCATCTTGACAACTTTATTTTTATTCTCGTAAACATAGGCAGGTAAATGATACCCCTATAACTCTCTTGCACTAAATATCTTAGAGAATTCATCATGTATTCAAACAAAAGATGGGATCTTTTTCAAGGGTCTAGACTTTTCTCCACTAATTTTTGGCATAACAAAGGAAATATTCCCAAAAAGTTTTTTTAGCATTATCAATGTATCTGAGTGGCTCCAAGAAATTTTCAAGATTGATGTACTAAAAAATTAATACATTTTGTGATGCTTCCTTAACCATCTTGTTGTTCAAGACATGATTTCTCCTACCTCATTTCCATTTGTATCCGCATGAGTGCATCTTCATTTTGTATCAAGGAGACACTCCATTTCCATTTCCATTTCTTTTTTAGATTGTATCTTAGTGTATTTGGGTACCTTGACATTTGCTTCTACCATTCTATTCATTTTCCTTCAAGGGGAATTATCCCACATATGGTGTACTTTGGAGAGACCCCTCCAACACACACACACACATACACACACACACACACACACACACACACACACATATATATATATATATATATATATATATATATATATATATATATATATATATATATATATATATATATATATATATATATATATATATATATATATATATATATATATACACACACATACACACACAAAGAGAGAGAGAGAGAGACAGCTCTCTATGATCTACCTGCCACCCCATAGTTCCATAAAAACTTTTAATTGAATTTTGGCATCATAATTGATGTCACAATGGACAAAGTTAATCATTTTCATGTGATATGCCATCATTGGTGATGTCAATGACCTTGTACTTCTGACGAATAGGAATTGAGGGAAAGTGTCAATTGTAAATGCAAACAATAGATAAGTGAGTTTGCACCACAGGTTTTTTTGAGATTCATCTTCTAGTACTAAGAAAAAGTATTGTGTAAATACAAAATGCTTCTTCTTGGAATCCAATCCAAAGCCATGACGTTGATATCTTAGGAAGGAGTTATTAAAAGTTCTTTTGGTTCATATAGCAATTCATTACCCTCATTTTGGGCATATGTTTGCACTAGCTCTTGTACCCATTTGATATTTTCAACATACCCATAATTATACCCCAACTCAACGGTGTTAATTTGTAATCCCTAAGGGTGGATTCGTACTCTCTCATCATGGGGTCATTTTGTTATTTCCAAGCTTTTGTATGTGACTAAGGGTATCTTTAACTCTCTTTGTGCACATCCCTTCTCCTCCTTTGTAACCCTTAAAATTGGCACTCAATTCAGCACTCCTCAAAGAGTTACCTTATATTTTCTATATGGTTTAACCCTCATCTTTGGCACTCATTGGCACTAAGTGCGCCTTCACTTTGTAACTCAAGAATATAAGAAGAAGCAATTTTGTGTTTGCTTTGGGAGGCTAGTCAAAGCCCCCCCTCCAAATGTGGGGCTACTCTAAGTCCCCCCTCCAAGTGTAGGGCTACTCTAAGTCCCCCCCTCCAAGGTCTCAACAAGTGTAGGGCTACTCTAAACCCCCCCACCCCAACTCAACTTTGGTGTCGACACCATTTTCCAAGTGTGGTGATTTATTATTTCAATGATGACAATGTCTACAATCTCGAATATGATGTCTTAAAGTCAGTTGTGCATGCCTTCATTTATATTGATATTCATGCCAAAGGATGAGAGATTAAATGGCAATAAACTATAATTTATGGAAAGATACAATTAGGGCAGATATGTATATCAACTAATTGTATAAAGTAGTTGAAGCTATAAAACATGAACCTGATAAGGATAGTGATTTAGCGGCCTCAAATATTTGGAATGTCAAAGATAAGAGAGCTTAAGGATAGTTACTTCTAGCCTATGATGATTTGACTCCTTTTAAAATCTATGCCTTAGAAATCGATCTCCACAACCCTCTCAATTAGGCCCCAGGATCCCATTACTAAATTCATCGCCGCCTTGAAGATTACCAATGTAATCTCCATTTGTGTGGCCGAAAAGTTTCTAGCAAGGACATTGCCATTAGACTTCTCAACAAGCTCCTTAGGTCATATGAAACCTTTGTCACAACCCTTTACAACAGCGACCAAGTATTGACCTGGGAGGAAGTATGGCGACTTTGCTCATCCATGATCCTCAAGTGAAGTTTTCATCCTTGCAAGAAACCATGATGAAAGCTAAGGGACCATTCAACAAGGCCAAGCATGTTAGTCATAACTCTAGAAACACATCTAAACAACATTCAAGCAATTCATTGAAGAAGTTTAGCTGCAACTATTATGGTAAAATAGGGCATCTCGTGAAGTT
The DNA here is from genome assembly GCA_020310875.1 of Ceratopteris richardii. Taxonomy (NCBI): domain Eukaryota; kingdom Viridiplantae; phylum Streptophyta; class Polypodiopsida; order Polypodiales; family Pteridaceae; genus Ceratopteris; species Ceratopteris richardii. The sequence continues at coordinate 77,161,684 of CM035416.1, forward strand.
CTACTACAAAAGAAGAATGACTCTAAAGCATCTACCTTCAAACACCAACCTAATTCCTCTCAGCATAGGTCTCACTATTCCAATGAAGATCCGTTTATCTCCATAGAGGCCAACATCCTAATTACTTGTAGCTCCTCACAAGAATGGATCTTTGAGAGTGGAGCCACATTTCATATGTGCAAAAACCACGAATCATTCCAAGAATTAGAACACCACACCGATGAAGTTTATTTAGGAAACAACAAAAGTCTTCCCATAGAAGGCAAGGGCAAAGTTAAAATTACCAATCACCGAGGGGAGTGTAAAGCTTTATTAAATTTATTGTTTGTACCCAACTTGTGTATGAACCTCCTCTCTATTAAGGCAACCACCGACCATCACAACCGAGTGACAATACATCCTTAAAGGTGATTGATCCTACAACTAAAGATATCATAGCACAAAGAGTTGAAGACAAAGGCCTCTACAAGATATCATGCTTCCTATCTAAGGAGTCCCTTTCTACCCTCTAGCATGCATGATACAGGCACAACTCATACTTAACCAAAATTTTAGCATCACAAATGGTTAAGGGATTTCCCAAGATTGGGCAGGCACATGATATCTACCAAGCTTGCACTCAAGGCAAATAACATAGGGCTCCAGTTCCCAAATAGGCTTCCACCCAAGCTAATAAACATTTAGCATCACAAATGGTTAAGGGATTTCCCAAGATTGGGCAAGCACATGATATCTACCAAGCTTGCACTCAAGGCAAATAACATAGGGCTCTGTAGCTCAGTGATGAGTAGCACCTCCTTTAATGTCAATCCGGGAAGACGTGAGGATGGTATGAAGACCTCGAGCAAGTGGCGGCACAAGTGCGTGAGTGAGAAGCACACAAGCATGCACACACATACACACACACGCGCACACACGGCAAGACAAAGAGAGAGAATCAATGGAGTTCTTTAGATTACTTTCAAAAGCTCTTACAAGTTCGTTTCAATTACAATCTAACCTCCAAAATGAGCTCTCTAGCTCTTTTTATAGTTTTTGACTGAGTAGCACCTCCTTTAATGTCAATCCGGGAAGACGTGAGGATGGTATGAAGACCTCGAGCAAGTGGTGGCACAAGTGCGTGAGTGAGAAGCACACAAGCATGCACACACATACACACACACGCGCACACACGGCAAGACAAAGAGAGAGAATCAATGGAGTTCTTTAGATTACTTTCAAAAGCTCTTACAAGTTCGTTTCAATTACAATCTAACCTCCAAAATGAGCTCTCTAGCTCTTTTTATAGTTTTTGACTAGCTTTGTCCCTGTCCAGACCTAGTGTCCGGCCTAGTTAAAAATTAGGTTCCAGGGCTTATTTGAGGACTCAAACGAAGTCTAAAAATTATGAAAATTGGTACGAGGGTACTTCTAATACTCCTCAAGCTCGAGGACTCCTCGTCTTGCACAAAATGGAGTCTAATCTACCAAAAACGGGATTTACAATGTTTGTGTAGTGATTAAAATCACTTGAGTTGTACATAATCTATGGGAAAAATGATCTGGCCTTGTTGCCGTATTGTGCATGACTCCTTTGTTGCTTTGTATGCCAACACTCCCCCCTTCCTAGCGTCTGTCGCCCCTGACTGACCTTTGTTCTCGCGGGTGGTCGATGTAATATTGGATGACATTGGTGGCCAGTTCATGTTCTCCTATCCTTAAGCCTCTTGCTAGATCGGCTTCCAATGCCTCCCAATTTATTGCACCGGGGGTCTCTGGTTGCGGGGTGGTGTAGTACTCTGAATACATGGCTTGTTCACAAGCAAACAGTTGAAGCAGATGTGTCGGTTTTGGTGCGAAAATCTCCGAGTGATACTCCCAGAAACCTGATCTGAACATTTCTTCGAAGGTCTGTTTGTAGCAGGCGGGGAGGTATTTGATGCGTGCATGCCAAGCGTAAGCCACACGGATACTGGGGGTGGTGCTCATGTCATACACCAAGTCGTAATTTCCATTGCTAAACCCCGGAAGACGTACCTGTGGTGCGGCTGCATTTCTAAAGGTCTTCAGCACTACTTGCATCATATCTAAGATTTTAAGCATCATTTGCGCTGCTACATCTTGCATGGGCTTCAAGCGCGGCATCCAGTGGCGAATGGTCCCCATCATATATGCTACCGATGGTGGTCCTTGTGGTGGCGCGATGTACGGGTAGTTCAGCCATTCCTTGCATTGCGCATTGTTCTGTACCTTGATATTAAATGCCTTCCACGACCTGCGGCGGTGGACTGGACCGTAGCATGGGTTGTACAGGAGGTGCAACGGCGCGTTGTTCCAGGTGCGTAGCATTTCTGGATAGGTCTCTAAAAGTTTCTGCCGCCATGTGGGTTGACGAATCTTGCCTTTTCGCACCTCTGGAGGAAGGTCTTCGGGTTGAAATTGGGTCGCAAAAGTAGGAATTTGACCCGTGACTCTTTGTATTTCTGCATTATAATCAGCCAAGAGAATATAATATGGCCTGTACTGGAGTTCCGATGAGAGAATCAGGCGTCGCGATGACAGGTTCTGAAAGTAAGCTGATTGTAACACAGTCTCCTCTATGACCCTCATGGCCTGATTTTGCACTACGGTGCGCTCTTCGTGCGAACTCCCGATTTCCTCCACTTGTCGTAACCATGGCGGCCGTGGTGCCTCGAACGTGTCCTGCGCTTCTTCTGTTTGTTGGCCTCCTGGGAATGGTTGCGGATCATATTCTTCATCAAACGTTTGTTCCACAGGAATTTGCACAACTTCTTTGTCCGTGGGAGCCTCCGGAGGGGAAGATGGCCTCTCATATTGTAGTAGGCGTGTTTGCAATTCAGTTACCTGTTCCTGGAGATCTTTTATGGCCTCTGCATTGAGAAGCGAAGCCGCAGAGGGGGTGGTTGGAGGGGCAGCTGTTGGTCCTTGTTGGTGTTCCTGCTTCAGTTGTCCTAGCTCCTCCGATAGCTTATCATGTGCTTCGAGCAGCGTGGCATAATCTTCCAATATAATCTTGATATTATCGGGGGTCACTGCTTGAAACTTGGATGGGCTGATGGGTGCCCCCGGTGTGCTCTCAATAGCTGCCTCCAGGTTCTCTTGATTTTGTATTTGCAGACGTCTGTTCTCTTCCTGAGCAGCCGCAAGATGGCGTTTAAGTAGTGCCATATTTCGCTGAAGTTTTGAGTTGCGTTCCAGCTGTGTCCGTAGGTGACCTTCTACCACCTGCACTGCTTCCTGATCTACGTTCTGTAGCTGTACCTCCAATATATTGTGGGCTTCTTGGAGGGTGTGGAACTGTGTGTGGAGGCGAGTGTTCTCCTCTTCTAGTACCGCAAGGCGGAGCTGTAGTGTCGCTGAGTGCTCTTGCAGGCGTGCGTTTTGTTGCTGGAGCTGAATGTAATCTGTTCTTAAATTTGATATACAACCCAACATGGTGTCCAATGCATTACCTATAGATGAGTGGGGGGTGTTTACCGTGGAAGATGCATGGGAAGGGAATTGGGGAAGGGAGACAGTGAATGATGTGTCTACGAAAGTTGTGTGTGTGGGTGAAATTGGTGGAGGGGGAATGGGAGGAGGTGAAACCGTGGGTGGAGGTGCCGTGGGTGGTGAAATGTCCATCCCTTCAGGAGTGGGTGTTAGTGTGGGGCCTGCCATATACACTGGTATGGTAGGTGGTGTGTGTGTGGAAGTGGTGAATAGATGTGAAGTGGGGTGGGGAGCTGAAAAGACAGGGAATGGTTGAGGGCCTGGTTGAAAAGCCCTAGCAAAGATGTCCTGGAGGGATTGTAGAAATGGAGAGAGGGATATCGGGGGTTGGGGTCGTAAATTTGAGGAGGGCTGAAAGGGTTGCGTGGTAGCAGGGAAGCCCATGAATGTGGATCTGGGGTCAGGGTGGCCCGTGGCTGAAGGCATTGGGGATGGTTGTCCTAGGGCAGGCTCGGGAAGGGTTTCAGTGGGTTGTGTGGTGATGGGGTTTGCGTCAAAGATCGGGTTATCAGTGGTAGAGAATAGGGTGGCACTAGAGATGGGAGTACGAAAGATGAAGGTTGGGTCAGTGGGTTGAGTGGTCGATGGGATTTCCACTGTCTCTGTTCTAGGAGGTGATGGTGGGGGAGTAGGTGGTAGTGGTTCGGTGGGCTCCTCATGGGTGGCGGGGTGCTGTTGACTAGCTGTTTGGGAGGTTGGTGTAGTAGTTGGCTCTTCTGCAACTGTAACGGGAATTTGGATATTTTTACCTGAGCGAGGTCGTGTCTGGAACCTTCGTGGGTCATATTGAACTGAAGGCCTCTGAATGGCAGTGCGCACAGCTTCTACAACTCCATATGTTTCTGCCATCAATAAGAGACCTTCCCTGTACTCTGAGTCAATTCCCGCTTCTTCCAACAACTGAGTCATAAGTACTCTGCTGCTCTGTTCAGTGAGTAACTGCTGCGATCGCACTCTTTCCATAATCTGATACAGCCTTCGGAGTTCTGCTGTATATGCTGGGGCTTCTGTGGTCTCTTCTTCATACGCTTCTTCTTCTTCCGGGTGTCCGTGTTGTTGACTTTGCTGAGCGTCACTCCAATGGACATGTCTACCGTCTGTAGACTTTCTTCTTCTTCGTGAGGATGTGCCCTGCTCCTCTGCCTCTGAATAAAACTCTACATCAGAGAATTGTGTGCTTTGTAGGAATGCTTCGAAATCCTGGGGGTCCAGTCCTTCAGCCTCTCCAGTGGCAGCAAATTCGAATTCAGGTGTAACCGGAGGAGCCGATGGGGTAGGTTGTGTCGTAGTGTCAGATTCCGACCTGGGTATCCTAATGGTAAAGGGAGGTACAGTGCCCTCTCTTAATGGTGATGCCTCAGGAGTAGTCAGGACTTCCCGTGTCTGGACGCAAGGGATCGCGCCCCTCATGCGCTTGGACTGATGTGTGGATGTCTTGAGCCTTTTAAACATTTGTAATTGTGCCCAAGTTAAGGCACGCTCAATGGGGACATCATATGCCAAGCATCGGTAAATGATGCGTGTGAGTGCACAGCATCCGTTCACCACTAATTTCCTAGAAGCCCGTTTGTTTGCTTCATACAACTGATCTATAATCCACACTGGTAGCTTAATAGGTAACGCACCTGCTTCCGCCAAGTAGAGAGCAAACCAGATCTTCTTGTGTGGTTGCGTGAATCGGTCTTGACCGGGGAAGGCGAAATGTTGCATGCACATGCGGAGAGGGATGGACACATTTGGGGTGAGTGCTGCCATGTCTTTCAGCTTCACTACTTTCCTGTCCTTCATGTTGGTGGGAACGAGAGCATCCTTTTCTGAGGGCACATGCGTGCCATGCATATTTAAAGCATCGCTTACCAACTCTACAGTGAGTTCAAACCTCTTCAACTCGTTATTGCCCAGCAATGAGGGGAGAACAAATGATCCGGGTTGGTCCTTATCTTCATTAGCTTGTAATGTGGAGACCAAATAGTAACATCGGAGGAGATCGGGTTTAGGTAGTGGGGCTTCAAAATATTCCGCCAATCCTGCTCGTTGCCATATGGTCTGGAGATCTTCGGTGTTCTGTAAAGTCTCGAATTCCTTGGAGAAAAATTGGAATCGCACCCATGATCTGTCATACTCGCATTTAGACTCCCAGATATACTTGGCCTCACCTAATGGACCGGGCATGCCATTGAACCAATGAGAATTGGCATGAACTCTTTCCGTGATTCCTGTAGGTGGATCTGGCACCGGGAGTTGCTGAAGGTGTAGCATCTCCACTGGTCGTTCAGTCGGGGGCACATCCACGGGTATACTATCCACATCAATTCCCGCAGTAAGTATCCCTACTTGTGAGCCCGAACCTGTCGCTTCTGCCATTTTACTGCTTGCCTTCTGATTCTGTGAGAATATAGAAGCATGTGTTAACATCGTAATGGACTGAATAAATCCGTTGCTGTCCCCGTTACAACATTAACATGAGGCAGATGATGAGTTAGTGGTTAGTAAGTGCACGAAGACAGTGAGTGTAGTTAACGTTTGTGTATTCCTAGGAGACTAATGCCGTTAGTAAGTGGGGTGAATTTACAAATCGGGGTCGGGGGGTTTATTACAGGTCTTAGACTGCCAAATGCAGTGGGTGGGCTTTGCTTTCGGTTTCGTAGAGACTCTAGAGAGCTGTGTCGGTGTCGCTGTCTGGGAATGGGGTTTTTTAGGGGCCCACTTATAAGTGATTACATGCATGCTCATGGGTCTTGGTGTGCTCCTAAGTGTTGAGCACGAGGGAATTCTGGTTGTACTCGTAGATGGGTTACGCTGCATAGGTTGTGGCCTTGGCGTAGCCACTTGTGCCCTCAAGCAAGCCTTAGGCACCCAAATTTGTCTAGATTGTGGGCTTGCCTTCATCGACTTCTTGGGCACCCAAATAGATTTTACTTTAGCAAAAGAATTTCTGAAAGACTTCTTATTAGCGTCGTGTTGTTGGTTACTAATAAGAGGCTTTGCCCGCGCAGTTGACGGTGGTGCACCCGGTTGTTCGCCTTTCCGCACCCACACCTGGATTATTTTCTGGGACATTCTGCTGCGCAGGTAATTTTGATCTCGGACATAGGTAGTACTCTGCTTCTTCTGCTTGTGATCCGCCTTTGGTTGCTGCCTCCTTCGGGCCTTTGGAAGAGAAGGGAGATCCGTTGCATCCCTGACTCCTTTTTTGCAAATGTCATTCCTCTGCAACACAGGGTTTTGAACAAGAACAGCATGGTCATCTTCATGTGTACCCCTGGAAGGACCAGGAGTCTGTGCCTTTCCGAGTTCCTTGAGTGCTCCATTGTCTAATTCTACTGTAACTCGACTATGACTGACCCAAACCTGGAGAAGTCCACTTCTTAGGTTTAGATTGACTGCTCGGTCATAGATCCAATCCTGACCCAAGACGAGAGGTTCAGTGAGATCCTCATCTTGACACACTAGTACTTTAACGGTCATTGCCTCATCGTGAATGTAAAGGGGAAGTTCCACCTCGCCCATGCAAGGGGTTTCCACGCCTCCCAATCCTATGAGATATGCTTCCACAGGATTGACAGTTAACTGCAACTCTTGACAGCAAGACAATTTAACAGCGCTAGTGGCGGCACCTGAGTCAATCAAGGCTCTTACGGTCCTTGCACTCTGTCCTTGTCCTATATCTATGGTTATGAAAGGACGTCTATCAATTATTCTACTCGAGCTTGTTCCTGCAACTTCACACATGGCCATGGGATATCCTTGATCTGCATGGTCAACTGTTGTAGTCATATCTCGGCCTTGTCTGCGTAACTTCATCCTTCTGATGCGTTCTAAAGCCTCTGCTTGAGCCTCTTCTCGAATGCGCTTTTCTTCCTCTTTGCGTTTCTTAGCAGTGTTGAGTCGGCTGAGCATTTCCTCCGTGAGGGGTTCCTGATACAACTTGACTCTGCAACCGCTAATATAGTTTGGGAGAACGTCACCCTCTAACGTGGCTAGTTGTACTGCTCCGCTCGTGGAGATCCTATTGATGATCATAGGTCCGTAGCCTCTCTTTTCTAGCTTCCTGGCGTGTTGTTTTAGTGTATAAACTAAAACTAAATCTCCTGCTTTCAAGCCTTTATCCTTCACGTGGACATCAAAGTATGCCTTCTGTCTCTTCTTTGCTGCATATATCCCTGCAACGGCTCTCAGTCTTGTTTCTCCTAATCGTTCAAGGTCAAAGATCCTAGAGGAGAGCTCATGACCTGTCCATTCGTGCTCTTGTGCTACTCTCAATGTAGGGATCAGGAAGTCCAAGGGTAGCACAGCATTTTGGCCAAATACCATCTGAAAGGGAGTGGCTTGGAGTACCGTTTTATAGGCCACTCGGTATGCCCAAACAGCATGGTGTAGCTGTTTGTCCCAATCAGAGCGTTTAGTGTTCACTAATTTCGTCAGTACATTGCATAAAATCTTATTAGTGCTCTCAGCTTGTCCATTAGCTTGAGGGTGATAAGGGGCAGACTTCTTGTGTATTACCAAGAATTCTTGGAGTAGATTCTCAATCACTTCGTTCAAGAAATGAGTGCCTCTATCACTTACAAGCTCTATGGGTAGCCCATATCTCGTGAATACATTCTCAAACAAGAATTTGGCAGTTGTTTGAGCATCGTTCTTGGTTGTAGCTTTTACCTCTACCCACTTGGTGAGATAATCTGTTGCCACAATGATGTATTCTGCATGAGAACCCTTAGCTGGGGGGTTAATAGGACCTACGAAGTCTATTCCCCACTTAGAGAATGCACGTCCACCCATCATAGGTTTCAGTGGCATCTCATCTTTGCGTATAGGATATTGAGTCCTCTGGCAGACATCACACCGTTTCACATAGGTATGTGCATCCATGTGAAGGGTAGGCCACCAAAAGCCCGCAAACAATATTGTCTTGATCACCCGATCTGCTCCAAAGTGTCCTCCTGCTACACCTTGGTGAGCAGTCTCCAAGATTTTGAGATATTCACTTTCATGGACACATAACCTCAGGTAACCATCTTTACCGCGCTTATATAGATTATCACCTATGAGTGAATAATCCAGGGCTTCTTGTTCTAAACTCCTTTTCCTAGCTAGAGTCATGTCTGAGGGGAATGTGTTTGTCCGCAAGAATGATACTAGAGGTTCACTCCAATCTGGCACAATGGATACTTGATAGAGAGTGGCATGTTCCACAGGTGGTTTAGTGCAACAGATTGGGCATTCCTTGCACAACTTTTGGACATCCGCTTCCATAGTTGGCCAATGCACTCCGAATCTCTTTAGAGTCTGCAAAGTTCTTTGCTTTGAATGGTGTTGCTCTAACGCACCTACATGTGCTAATTGCAACCATTTAGCGTACTCATCCTCTTCTACGCAACAAGCCAAGATCCCTTGATCTGTGTGCTTGTACATGCTTCCTGCCATGATATGGTACTTTTGGGCTTTTACGATCTCTCTATTCCGTGTGTTCACCACTGGATGATTAGGTCCGTATGTCAATACTGGTACTAGTGGCTTAGCCCACTGCGGCACCACTTCCAACTTAAACAAGTAAGCATCAGGGAGGTCATCTGACACTCCTTGTGGGGCTTCTCCCGATGTGAGCCTGGAGAGGTGATCTGCTCGTAAGTGAGTCCTACCTTTTCTTACCACAACCTCAAAATCATATTCCATTAGCAAGAGAAACCATCTTACTAATCTTCCCGTATTGCATGGCTTGTTTACTAGATACAACAATGCCTGATGATCAGTAAAAAATTTAAACTTATTTGCAAGCAAATAGTGTCTAAATTTCTTGACTGCATATACCATGCCTAATCCTTCGCGCTCCGTAGTGGTGTAATTCCGTTCAGCCGCATTCAATTGTCTACTGGCATAGGCAATTGGAAGATCCATATTTCCTTCACCAGTAGGTTGTGCGAGTACACATCCAATAGCATAATTGGATGCATCAACATGAACATGGAATGGCTTATTCCAATCTGGTGTGGTCAAGATTGGTGCTGAACATAATCTTCGTTTAAGCTCTTGGAAGGAATTCTCACATTCATCCGTCCACTCAAAGTTTGTCAGAAGTCCGTACATGGGCTTTGCAATGACAGCATACATGTGTATAAATCGTCGGTAATACCCACAGTGCCCCATGAAAGCTTGTACTTCCTTGACATTCTTTGGCCTAGGTAGCTCTGCTATGGCTCTCACTTTCTCTTCGTCAGTAGATATGCCATTCTTTGACACTATGTGTCCTAGAATCTTACCTTGCCTTACCATAAAAACGCACTTTTCTGGGTTCAGGCAGACTTGGTACTCTCTACATTTGTCAAAGATTTGTTTGAGTTCAGGAATATGGGTTTGTCTAACATTAGAATGAGCACAGAGATCATCAACATAGACTTCTAAACTCTTCCTCAGGAACTCCTTAAACACATGGCACATCAGCCTCTGGAAGGTGGCTGGTGCATTGGTAAGCCCAAATGGCATTACTCTAAAAGCAAAAATGCCCCATTCTGTGGCAAAGGCTGTCTTATGCTGATCCTCTGGAGCTATGGCTACTTGATTGTAGCCAGAAAATCCATCAAGGAAGCTGTACACTTCCTTGCCTGCCACTCTTTCTAAGAGATGTTCTGTGATGGGAAGCGGATAGTTATCTCGAATCGTGGCGGCATTAACCTTTTTCAAGTTAATGCACACACGCAGCTTGCCATTCTTCTTGGGCACCACTACGATGGGGGATACCCATTCAGTGTGCTCAATTTCATAGATAAATCCAGCTTCAACCAGCCTATCTATCTCTTCTTTGATCTTAGCAGCGTAATTATCATTATATGTATAAGGCTTTTGCTTCGAGGATTTAGCATCTGAGGTCATGGGAATAGTGTGTGAGCATATGTCTGGGTCAACCCCTTTCAAATCCTTGTAACTCCAAGCGAATACATCTCTGTATTCTCTTAGCAAGGCAATCAATTCGTGCTCTTCTTCTTCTGTCAGGTCATGGCCTATATACGTGCATCTCTCCTCTCCTTCTTCTATGGCCACTACTATTTTCTTGGTGGTTTCTTTGTTATCATAGGCCTCTCCTGATTGTGCCTCTCGTTTAGGCATTCTTATCATGACTCTCCTGTCATCTATCTCATACTTCTTAAAATTTTCTGGGACCTCAAACAAAGATTCTTCCTCTTCTGGTAAGGCTTCTCTCTTCTTTCGTTTCTTTCCTTCTTCCTTAGGGGTCATATGCGTTGCTAATCTTACATCATTTGTAACCTCTCCATGCCTCTGGGGTTGAAATTCTATTTCATGGAAGTATTCTTCATCTGATGCAAATGGTGGGTCCATAATGATTGACTCTAGATCGGAGTCACTTGCATCCTCAAATGCATCAGGGCTAGGTTCGCATTCTTCTAGAACTGCCTCTCCCATGATTGGCTCTATGGAGAAGACTGAAATGTCATAGCCATCCTCATCACAGTGAGGCGTCCATTGTTCTTCATTGATGGCTACGTCCATTGTTGCTAAAATTTCTGCCCAACCGTGAGGTTCAAATTCTTCGTCTGGAAAAACTACAGGTGCATAGGCTGGGTCTTGGATTGATCTATGGGTTTCTTTCGCACCTACCTCTCTGGCTTTATCTCTCTTCTCTTCTTCTACTGCTACCTTGCACATCCATAAGTGAGTGTCTTCATGCATCCATGAGGATCCAGACCCTATGGAATGCACCGATTCTGTATCATTTTTGGCTCTATGGATGGGATTCCACTGGATAGGAGGGACATCTCTATGAGAATAATCCTTGAGATTGACTTTGGTCGTAACACCCAAGTGTTGCAAATACAAGGAGTTGGTTCCCCAATCCTGTACTACTTGCAATTGTCGCATAAATGGTCTTCCCAAAATCATCTCATAGGCATGATTTTTGCTGAAGTCACATATAGCAAAACTATGTTCAAACTCGACACCACAAGTGGTGAGAGTTATCCCTTCTAGCAATCCTAGGGGTCTCTCTATGTGACCATCGGCCATCTGCAATTTCATTCTCGTCGGCCTGAGTGCCGGCTTGCCCCAACGCTTCCATAAGGAGGTTGTGGCAATTGCAACTCCTGCACCTGAGTCCAAAATTGCCTTAGTGGTGTAGTCCTGGTAGGTGATGGGAAGATAGGTGTTTCCTTCTTCACCTTCACACATATCTCCTATCTTATCCAAGGGAATTTCTGGCACTGTCCTATGGGATCCTTCCTGGGAACGAGGTTTTGCTATCTCTGGTACTTGTTTGGCTACATGTTTCCATAATTCAGGTCTAACCTTGAGTAGCTCTTCTAACTTGAGATTACACTGCACATTAGTGTTCTTCACTACCTCTGTGTTCCTAGGTATGACTGAGTCGTTGTTCCTCACCATGACTGTGGGTGCTCTCATACATGTGGACTTTGCTTCCCATGGGCCTGTGAAGTGGGGTAGCTCTTGTATGGAATTAGACTCAAAGTCTAATCTCTCGTGAGACTGAACACTCTCATGCTCCCCGTAAATAGATGGGATGTCTTGTGGGAATTGGTCGTGTGCATCATCCACAAGTTCAAAGGGGGGGGCGACTTCACTTTCGTTATCCCATTTGTCTTCTTGAATCTCTCGTAGGAAGTCTGGTGCAAACCGATTCATAGAAGAAGAAGTGTCTGGCTCCGTAGAATTGGGCGCATAAGCAACCTGGGAAGGAGGTCTTATTCTATTGTTGACTCTCTCCTCGTTCTCGCAAATGGCTGGAGCACAAGCTTCTTGGGGAGGATTACTTATTCTATTACTTTTCCGAACAGGCTCACACATTCCCTGAGAAGGAATGTAGGCAACCTGTGGAGGTACTTGAGCTTTCGAGGGAGGCTCATCTGCCTTTTGGGGGGGGAGATAAGCTTCTTGAGGAGGTACATGGGCTTCCTGAAGATGCTTACTTATCTGTTCTCTCGCCCTTTCCTTTCTTTGAGGGGTAGGTTCCTTTTCTGACTGTGCTATTGGCCTCTCTATTCTTTCTAAGGAGGGGAAGTTGTCCGGTTTAGGGGAATTGGTCACACAAACTTCTGATGGGGAATGGTTCATGTTTTTGCTTGCTTTATCTTTTTCTTGATTTTTTTCTTCCTTGGCAGATCTTGCAATGATTCCCTCTAACTTCTCTAGGAATCCATCCAAGTGTAATTGTGTTTTGGCTGAGCCCGAGTAATTGAAAAGGCGGCTGGCTTCAAACATAGTCTGAGCCAGTGCGACCATTTTCGCGCACAGTTTGGTTCTTTCTATCTCTAGGTCAGCTCTAGGATAGCACTTGTCATGATCCGTAACGTTTGGCCCTTCTTGGATTCTGGCCTGATATGCTTTAAGCATCGTGTCTATGTCTTCGGGAGTGGGATCAGCTAATACCGATCCTGTTTGGGGTGGTGGGTGGGTTACGTGGGCTGTCTTAGAGGGTGAAGGGATGGAGGGTGATGGGGATGGTAGCGGTGGGAATGTGTGAGAGTGCGGTTGAGATGTGATCTCTATGATTTTAGCCTTGGTTTCTCGTAGACTTTCCTCAAGTTCACTCATCTTCTTTGCCCATTGCCTTTTCATACGTTCGCGGCTATCTTTCCAAGCTCTTGTTCTCTTTTTATTTTGGCTCTCAGTATCGCTAGCATCTGGGCTCTTTTCCTGGCCTACCCCTTGGTTTTGCTGCAAAGCTTGAGCTCGAGTGACTACCTGTACTGGTGCAGTGGAAGTGACACTTCCTGAGGAGTCTACCACTAACCCAACAACGTTGATAGGGGTGATTTTTGGCATGCTATTGGGGTTCTTAGGGCAATCTCGTAAGAGATGCTCTTTTCCACAATCTTGGCAGAAGCCTTGGATCGTCACTGACTGGGGTTGTGTAGGTGGAGGCAAGGGACAATCACGAATGAGGTGATCTCCTTGGCATCTGTAGCACGGTCCTCTTGGGAATGGAGGTCTTACCTGCCTAGATTGAGGCCTAGGGTTGGGGTTTGCATACATGACGTTCGTGTAATCTGACTCCCAACTAGGTTCGTTTGTCTCTTCGCTATAATAGGACTCACCATGCTCAGGAGACTGCATGTAGTAGGCCTGGGGGCTATCAACATGTGTAGAATCAAAGCTATGGTCACTCGGGTCACTTTCAGAAAGCAAGGATGTTACCGGGACTATAGCTCTATTCAGGTTCTCTTCTGCAGCAGTATACTTTACCGGAATCACATTAGCTGGGGCTGGGGGTTGTTGTGCTAGCACAGGCTGAGGCCTTTGTTGGTTTTGATATTGAGGTTGGAAATTTTGTTGTGGTCTGCCATACGGTTGTGGAGGGTACTGGTTCTGGTATCTGCCTTGTTGGTAGGGCTGAGGGTAGGGTTGCCTAACCGCCTGCTTGTTGTATGGGCAATCTTGTGCGGTGTGGTTGGTATATCTCCGTTCTATGGTGCAGTACTGGCTACTAGGGTTTACTTGGGGTTGAGCCATAATAGGGCAGACATTCGCCATGTGGTCACCACCGCATGTATAGCATCTTTTCACAGGGACAAACCTTGGGATTTGTTTGCTAGTTACACCTAATTTCTGAGCTACTTTTTCGGCAAGTTCCTCAATTGATGTGGCTTGTGTGGACGATTGACTAGATGCACTATCTGAATCTTTGTAAATTTTGGACAGCTCTAGCTCTTCTCCTAGGTTATCTTCAATGTCAATGCACATACGTACACACTCTTCTATAGTCCTAGGGTCTTTCAGATACACGTAGGATCTCAATTTTGGACTCAGCAGTCCGTCCAGGAATAAGGCTACTTGTTTAGCAGATGTGGGTAGCTCCGAAATAGGGCACCTTTCAAGATATTGTCTAAATCTTCTTCCGGCCAATCTGACAGTCTCTTGGGGGGTCTGTTTGAAGCTGTGAATCAATGAGGATGTATTGTGTCTTATGCCACTCTTAGAGAACTCTACGATGAAAGCCTCTAGGAGTTGGTCTATGCTCCTGAACTGGCGTTCATCTAATGGCTGAAACCACGTAAGTGCTGTGTTCCTAAGGGTTAGACCGAAGGCATTGTACTGCGTGAACAGATCCTCAACTTGTTCAGCTCTCAAGACTTGCTTGAACTCCGCCACATGATCATAGGGATCTCCTGTGCCGTCAAAGTAATTTTTCATGGACTTAACTAGCTGGGTGGGTCTCAAAGTCCTTGTGTGCTCCCTAGGTCTCGGCAGAGGGAATCCATCTACATTTCTTTGGTTCCTGTGGGCTCTATGCACCTCAGGTTCTACCCTATTCGTCTCCGTTCTCGTTCTTTCTCTGCCCACTGGATTGGCAAAACTTACTTCTGGTCTATCTTTACTTCTGTCTCTTTGCATACCATGAGCCTGGGACGTTCCAGCTCCAGGGTGTCCATAGGATACATTTGATCTTGGTTGGGGAAAAATGAACTCACCCTTCCAAGTGTAAGCATGCCTATCATTTTCTGTCACCACACAGATCCTCTCCGAAGTGTGGTCTAAGTAAGTCACTCTACCTGGGCTATCTGGATCCTTAAACTCATAAATCATGATTGTTCCTATATCAATTGGGTGATCCGGTTTATACCTCCAAAAGGCTTCGTCCGTTTCTCGATTGAGAAGCAAATCTATGCACTTGTTATCTTGGGGGACCCACTCAGGCGTGATAATCCTAGTGAGAACTGATTTACCTCGAGGGGTTCTAGGCTCCACTCCCATGTTTCCTTGTTCCAAGTCACCTAAGTCCGCTTCTGAGATTACATTTCCAAAGTCATCTGTCCTATCTGGATGACTGGTGACTACGTATATGGTTCCTTCCTTGTCCAGGTATGCACCGTTTTCAAACTTGACAGCTGGGTGCTCTAGTCCTATGGATTGGTCAGGGTTTTTAATCTGGACCACGGATCTTCCTAGGCTGTCCTCATAGATGCTAGCACCTAATCGGTTGGTCCTAAGGTATTCCAACTGTGTTTTGTAAGGGCCTTCTACCCTGTACAAGTAAGGCACACCTGAACTTCCCGTAGGTCTGTCCATGCCTTGAGACATCTCTGATTCACTGGTATCAGAGCTAGGGTAATGAGAGTGGTGACTCAACTGTTGAGCCCAAGACCTTGCAGTATGATTGACACTAGCCTCTGAAGACCTAAGGCTTTGTCTCTCTCTTACTAGGTGTCGTCCTGATCTAAGGTTCATATGCCTAACGGATTAGCCCAATTTTTTTCAGAGTACAACCTCGTTGCCGATCAATTGGTACCAGTCACTTGATTCTTTTTAGTTATCCCTCATGTTTAAAGTCTTATCTGTTATTACGTCGTCAGGAATACTTGAATGTTCTTCGTACTTTTAGGTTGATCGTCCCACGTTAGGTTCTTTCCTTTATGTTGTCGACAGTACAGAGATTAAGTTTTTAGCTTGAACTTGAGTTTTTTAGGTAGTCTTCAACTTGATAGTGACCTATCGTCGCCCTCACTTACTCCTACTTCTAATCGTTCTTAGCCTAAGCTAGGAATTGACCAAGAGGAGTTGAGAATATTCCGACCTTTCTTGTCGAACCTTGCTCTTTAGTGCTCAAGAAGTTGATTCTCAAGCGTGCGCAACACCCTGGCTTGGATACTCCCAATTGCTTCTCAATAGACCTGCATAAGTCCCAAAATTAGCTCCAAGTAGACCTTTCAATTGACAGACAATTTATTTCAGACACTTTGTTCCCCCTTATGTATTGCTAGAAATTTCCTCTAGAGCTCCCTTGGTGTTTCTACCCCTCTGTGGGTCAACTTCCAACTATCCTATCTGAAAACCAGCGCATTATTCTTATAAAAAACAGTTGAGGGCGTGTAGTATATGTCACGAGCTTTCTGACAAGCCCTAGAGCTCCGAAAATGGATTTCGTACGTAAAAGTTATGACCGTTCAGGGTTTCGGGGGTTACTAGACAGACATAACCTTTCGGGGGTTTTAATGCATTTTCTAAGGCCTTTGTAAGTATATGATTACATGGAAGTGCAAATATGCCCCAAAATTTAGTCTAAATCTCCAAAAATTCACACCTTAATTTTTTGCCGAAAATGCCTGTCTATCGCGATAGACGGTGTCTGTCGCGATAGACACAATCTATCGTGGGGGCTGTCTGTCGCGATAGACGGTGTCTGTCGCGATAGACAGTGTCTATCGTGGATTTTCTGTCTGTCGCGATAGACGGTGTCTGTCGCGATAGACGGTATCTGTCGCGGATTTCTGTCTGTCGCGATAGACGGTGTCTGTCGCGATAGACGGTATCTATCGTGAAATTCTGTCTGTCACGATAGACGGTGTCTGTCGCGATAGACGGTATCTGTCGCGGATTTCTGTCTGTCGCGATAGACGGTGTCTGTCGCGATAGACGGTATCTGTCGCGGATTTCTGTCTGTCGCGATAGACGGTGTCTGTCGCGGATTTCTGTCTGTCGCGATAGACGGTGTCTGTCGCGATAGACGGTATCTGTCGCGGATTTCTGTCTGTCGCGATAGACGGTGTCTGTCGCGATAGACGCTATCTGTCGTGAAATTCTGTCTGTCGCGATAGACGGTGTCTGTCGCGATAGACAGTGTCTGTCGCGATAGACGGTGTCTGTCGCGATAGACTGAAAAAATGCAAATTTTTGGAAAACTTCTAGTGTTCTAGAGTGCCCTCAAGGTGTAGGTTACAGTGATAAACATGCATTCTCAAAATGTTAAGATTTTCTGTCTGTCGCGATAGACAGAGGCTGTCGTCCCGGGACCTGTGCAGAGCCTGTCGTACCTGCGCACACTGCTGGGGATGATGGTACAGCAAAAACCTGCAAAATAGCTCAGAAAACAAGCAAAAACAGCACATGCAAATTCGCTCTCTCGCTCTCTCTCACAAGTGGAATGGAGGAAATGAGGTGGAGATGGTGATATGATCAAAACTGAAAATTTTCGCGATGATGGAGATGGAGGTGGGAGATGGTGATGATGATGATGGTGATGAAGGTGGTGAAGAAAGTAAAAGAAAATCGATGAGAGTGAAGAAAATACCTATAACTCCAACGCGTCAACTCTACGTCTTACCATCACACGCTCGTCCTCAAAGCTCGATCCCCGGCAACGGCGCCAAAATTTGGTGTAGCTCAGTGATGAGTAGCACCTCCTTTAATGTCAATCCGGGAAGACGTGAGGATGGTATGAAGACCTCGAGCAAGTGGCGGCACAAGTGCGTGAGTGAGAAGCACACAAGCATGCACACACATACACACACACGCGCACACACGGCAAGACAAAGAGAGAGAATCAATGGAGTTCTTTAGATTACTTTCAAAAGCTCTTACAAGTTCGTTTCAATTACAATCTAACCTCCAAAATGAGCTCTCTAGCTCTTTTTATAGTTTTTGACTAGCTTTGTCCCTGTCCAGACCTAGTGTCCGGCCTAGTTAAAAATTAGGTTCCAGGGCTTATTTGAGGACTCAAACGAAGTCTAAAAATTATGAAAATTGGTACGAGGGTACTTCTAATACTCCTCAAGCTCGAGGACTCCTCGGCTTGCACAAAATGGAGTCTAATCTACCAAAAACGGGATTTACAATGTTTGTGTAGTGATTAAAATCACTTGAGTTGTACATAATCTATGGGAAAAATGATCTGGCCTTGTTGCCGTATTGTGCATGACTCCTTTGTTGCTTTGTATGCCAACAGGCTCCAGTTCCCAAATAGTCTTCCACCCAAGCACATGGATCTATATGGACCCATGAATACCCCTTCACTAAGTGGATCAATCGGCTTCTTTCTCCTAGTAGATGATCATGCAAGGTACATTTGGGTATATTTTTGGAAGTCCAAGGCTTATAACTTTTCCAAGTTTTGAGAATATATTTATTTAGTTGAGAACAAAGCATCAAGTTCATTCAAGACTATTAGATCATATGGAGGTGGTGAATTCATCAATCATGACTTTGATAATTTCTTAAAGAAAAAAGGGATCAAGACGCAAGTCACTCAACCTACCACTCCATCCTAGAATTGCATAGCTAAAAGAAAGATTTGAAGCTTCATGGAAATGGCATGCACTATGCTTCACAAAAAAACATTACCATTCAAGTTTTGGGCCGAAGTTGTACACATTGTACTTCACATCATCAATAGAGGTTTCACAAGTGTACTAGACAACAAGACTCCATTTGAATCCTACTATGGGTGCAAGCCCAATGTCAATTACTTTAGATTTTTTGGAAGTGAAGCATTCATACATGTGCCCAAAGAAGATAGACATAAGTTACAATCTAAGTCCAAGAAACATTTATTCATTGTATCCAAAGAAGATCGGCATAAGTTACAATCTAAGTCCAAGAAACATTTATTCATTGGATACAATGAATGATTCAAGGATTACAGATTGTATGATCTTGAGAACCACTCCATCACTATCTCAAAACATGTCATCTTTGATGAAGCTTCAAAGTACTCAACCAAAGAAACAACTTCAATTTTGAGTCCACGCATCTACACTTCAAAGGGGGACACAATTATTTCTAAGAAAAACCCAAAAGCAAGGACTTCACACCAACCTAGAAGATCTCAAAGGCTCATCCAGAAGCAACAACGAGAACAAAGCCACTATGTAAATTATGCACTTGTGCATCAAATTCAGCAGATTCCTAAGCCTTCCAATTATGAAGAAGCTCAAGGTCAACCTGAATGGGAAGAAGCCATGCAAAAAAAAATGGATGCAATTGAAAAGAACAACACTTAGACACTTGTTTCAAGCCCTTCAAATCATCAAGTTATTGGAGTTAAGTGGCTTTACAAAGTCAAATACAAATCAGATGGTACTTTGGACAAGTATAAAGCAAGACTTATAGCTAAGGGATATAAGCAAAAACATTGCATTGATTTTTTGAAGAAACCTTTGCCCCTATTGCAAGGTTTACAACTATAAGCATCATTCTTGCACTAAGTGCACACTTAAAATGGCCCATCTACCAAGTCGATGTCAAAAGTACTTTCCTCAATGGTGATCTTCAAGAAGAGTTCTATGTTGAACAACATGAAGGTTTCAAGATCAAAGGCAAGGAAGATCAAGTATACAAGCTTCACAAAGCACTTTGTGGGCTTAAGCAAGCTCCTAGTGCCTTGTAGGAAAAGATCTACAAGTTCTTCGAAGCTTAAGAATTTCAAAGGAGTACTACCAATGCTAACTTATACATCTATAAAAAAGATTCCTTAGTTGCAATCATCATCCTCTACATAGATGAATTCATTTTGACAAGATCAAATGATGAATGCATCCAATTCATCATCACACGGCTTCACCTTGAGTACTCTATGATAGATCTTAGTCTACTCCACTAGCTCTTAGGCATGGAAGTATGGCAAACAAAAGAAGGTATATTTCTCTCATAGAAGAAGTGATGCTCTGATCTTCTTTCTATGTAAAACATGGACCAGTATCCACACCACTTGATTCAAACATCAAACTCACATTAGAGGACTCTTTATCACTTGTGGATATGCATGCTTATTGACAATTAGATGGCTCTTTACTTTAATATAAGAACAAATATTGCATATGGTATGCTCAGTCAATTTGCACATTAGCCTTGTCAGACACATTGGGATGCTGCTCAAAGACTACTTCGATACCTTGCTCTCACGTGACATCATGGTCTTTGGTACATGTTGATATATTTAGGTAGTGATGTGTGTGAACACTCTAGGACTGTCGGGGCACTTTTTTCCCTCTTTAGGAGATTTTTTTCCCCCGGCTTGTATATACGGCTATTGCCCTAATGGGCTACTTATCTTTGTACATTCTCTAGTAATACATTCAATCTTGTGTGTTGTGCTCCAAGCTTCTTCTTCTTCCTTGTGCTGTTCGCGTGCTTCCACGGACGTCTAACCCCAACAATTGGTATCAGAGCAGGTTGTCGCTTCTTCTAGGGCGCCGTCAACACTCCTCCGTTTGCAGTCTCAGATTCGCACGAAATTTGGTGAGCATACTCAAGGTGTTTCCTAGCTTCGCTCTATGGTGCCGAAATCACGATCTGAGCTCGTTTCGACCTCCGAACGCACTATCGCAGCGCTTGTGCAGGCTATTTTGTCCTTTTGTGCCAAAGGTATATACCAGTTTTTGTTCGCCAGTTTAAGCGTCTTGAAGTCTGCTACAGGTCTAGCAGAACTCATCTGGGTAGTTCCGTTCAACTTTTTGAGATACAGTCAATTCTCTGCATCAAGGTATTTTAGTCACCGGCCATGGCTGAAAGCAGTGATGTATTCCGTATGTTGGCTGTTGAGGATAAGTTGGATGGTACCAACTACCCATTATGGGCTTATATGATGCGACATGTATTGGTTGCAAAAGGACTGTGGAACATTGTGCAGGGTGTTGAAAGACGTCCTGTTACACCTGCGACTACAGGTACTACAAATACAGGTGCTGGAGCTGATGAAGATGGTGTCGAAGATGATATTGTGCAGATTCCTATTCGTGCTGCTGTTTCTGTTGCACCTACTGTAGAGCAGATTCTTTGGGATGGCAGAGATGCCCAGGCACATGCATTGATAGCTTTGTCTGTCAAACGTGCCATTATTCCTCACATACGCTCTTGCAGAACAGCTAGGGATGCTTGGGATACACTTACCACATTGTACCAAGCTAGGAATGAGGCTCGTGTTGCTTATCTCCAAAAACAGTTGGAGAGTGAGCACATGAATGAAGGTGATTCTATGGACAGTTTCCTAACGAAGATCAAAGATTTGAAGGAACAGTTGATTTCTGCTGATGAGGTTATACCAGATAGCTCACTTGTGCTGACCGTTTTGAATGGTCTTCCTGACTCATATCAGAGTTTTGCTTCTACTCTTCGGTTGATGATGAAAGGCAATCCGAATGCCTTATCATTTGAGGAGTTAGTCTCTGTTCTGTTGCAGGAAGATTAGTCCAGGCAAAACAGGTCCATTATGTGAGTTGCAGATCAAGCTTTCTTGGCTAGTCAGAAGGGCAAAGGAAAATGGAGCTCTTCTACTAGTAAGCAGAAATCTGCAAATGCTGCACATTCAAAGAACCAAGACAAAGATGAGAAAAAATCAGAAAAGCAGAAATTGTTTTGTAAGTACTGTAAAGGCAATGATCATATCATAAAGAACTGTCCAAAACTGGCTGCTAAAGATGTTGGATGTGATGGCTGGATACAATCAGAAGATCAAGGTGGTGCTGCTAGACCTGCTTCACACCTGCCCTTTCTTTTCTTCAGATAAGGTTAGGAGACTCCTTGAGCTTCCAAATGACACCAAGAAACTATATATGTGTTGTACAAAGTGATTGAGTAATGACCAAATCAAAACAGATAAGTTTGAACCTTCATAAGTCCAAAAACTTGCTATTCATGTAATGACACCTGCTCAGTCTTAAGCTCAGTGTGTCCAGCACACTTGCAATTGGTCTAATTCCTTCTGGGAGTATTAAATTAACTTAACAAGCTACCATTAGCAAGTTAAATCACTCCAAATGATAAACTATACACTGAGCATGATGTTTAGCAAAATTAGGAGCACCCCCGACTTTTCAGGAAACACACAGAAATATACCAGTGACTGCTTCGATTGAGATTTCTCCCAATTGGCTGAATGGATTGACTTGAAACTTTGTGAGGTTGTAGAATGCTTTGAGCTGGTTCCAATGAGCCCTTGATCATCAAATTTGGTTCAGTAGATCTTGAGATATGTCCTGTTGAAGTGGACAGACTTGGAGGTAGATACTCAGAGAAAACACAGAGTAAAAGTTATGAGTATATGTATTGACACTATCAAATGTACATTCCCATTGGCATGTAGAATGATGCCCAATGGTACTCAGAGGTGTAGGCTAAGTAGTAGCACTCACACACTCACTGAATCTCTTGGATTAGCCTCGGGAAGAGTGTAACAATACCCGCGACTTTTACATTGAATTTTATAGATGTTTTGAAGAAGTTTGAATTCAAAAAATTCAAATTGTAGGCTCCCTCAAATCTCTCATCTACTCTCATAGAGATATTCTCTCCATCCATAACTTCTAATTTCCACGACTTTTGAATGTAGGTGAGATTACAAGGGGTGAGTTAAGTCACATTGACTTTTACATTGGATAAAAGGTAATAAAGCATAGGCATGTGTTCCTATGGTATTCCTTCAAGTGAAGTCTTCATGAATGCTCTTGTGAAACCCTCAAGATTGATATCCAATGCTCTTCAAGGTACAAGTCAAAGCCAAGTGTTAAGGCTTGCTTGCACCAACAGCTCCCCCTCAAGCCAAACACTTGCTTGAGTCTTCATCTTTAGTCTTCAATAATATCCTGCAATCCAATCATTGATTTAAACCTGCATAGCTTGCTCCCATCCAAAGCTTTTGTAAGCAAATCTGCACATTGAATATTAGTGGACACATATGATAATTGGATTTCCTTGCTAAGTAGTTTCTCCCTCACATAGTGGTAATGAACCTCTATGTGTTTTGTCCTAGCATGATACACAGGATTAGCAGCTAAATGGAGTGAACTTGTATTATCACCAAATATGATAGGTGGCCTAGTATATAGGCCCAATTCTGAATAGAGTAACTTCAACCATATTGATTCTTGAGTGGCATTAGCTAGCCCTCTATACTCTGCCTCAGTAGATGATAGAGCCACTGTAGGTTGTTTCTTGGATGACCAAGAAATTGGTTTATCACCTGCAAAACATATGTAACCAGATGTACTCCTCCTATCATCCTTGCATCCTGCCCAATCTGCATCTGAGTATACCTTGATGTCAATATCTGATGAATAGGGATAATACAAACCATGATTTTGTGTTCCCTTTAAATACTTTACTATCTTCTTGGCTGCCTCCAAATGTGGTACTCTTGGCTTATGCATAAATTGGCTAAGTACACTAACACCATATGAGATATCAATTCTAGTTAAGGTAGCATAATTGAGACTACCTACCAAACTTTGATAACCTGTAATATCCTTGAGTTCTTCTCCTTCATGTGCACTGAGTTTGTGGTTGACTTCCATAGGAATGTTTGAGACTTTAGCTTCCTGCAAGTTAAACTTCTTGACCATGTCCTGAATGTACTTCTTCTGAGTAATGTAAATACCTGACTTTGTGTAGACCAATTCAAGCCCTAGGAAGTACTTCAATAATCCAAGATCATTGATCTTGAATTCCTTCATCATTTGACCTTTGATGTGTCTGATTCCTTGAACATCATTTCCTGTAATAATGATGTCATCAACATAGACACACAAGTATATTACCTCTGAATTGTTCTTCTTTATAAACAATGAAGTATCTGCTTTACTCATCACAAATCCTTGATCCAAGAGATAGGTTGTCAACCTATAGTTCCATGCTCTAGGTGCCTGCTTCAATCCATACAGAGCTTTCTTCAATTTGCAAACATGATTTACCTTATTGGGATCTTCATAGCCAGGTGGTTGTGACATGTAGACTTCCTCTGAAATCCATCCATTCAGAAATGCATTCTTCACATCCAATTGGTACATGTTCCAATTCTTGGATGCAGCTACACTCACCATAATCCTGATAGTTGGCATCTTTGCCACAGGAGAAAATGTCTCCTCATAATCAATGCCTTGGGTTTGTGCAAAACCCTTGGCCACCAACCTAGCTTTGTACCTGCTTATTGAACCATCTGAGTTCCTTTTGAGTTTGTAGATCCATCTGGATCCTATGATCTTCATGGAGTCCTTCTTGGGTACCAAGTCCCAAGTATCACTCTCCTTGAGAGCCTCCATTTCTTCATCCATTGCTTCCTTCCATTCTGGTTTAGTAATGGCTTCCTCAAATGTACCTGGTTCTTCACTTAAGATATCCTTTGCAAGATATACAGAGTGCTTGGTCACAAGTGAAGTATCATAACCATACCTAATAGGTTTCTTCTTTTCCCTTGAAGATCTCCTCATAGCTTGAGTTGAGGATTCTGGATTGTCTTCAAGTTGCTTCATCTTCATCTTCCCTTTGGATTTCCAAGCTTTGAATTCTTCAATGTTGATGGTGTCTTCATCATCTGAACTTGTATCCTCATTCTGAGTTGGTTCTTGCCTGACAAGCTTTGGAAAGTCTTCCTCCATATCATAAGGTAGGCTAACTTTCCTGCACTCATTATCATACCATGAATCATTTTCATCAAAGATGACATCTCTGCTTACCTTGAAGCCTTTGTTTGAGGGGTTATAGAACCTGTATCCTTTCTGATTCAAATCATAACCAATAAAGATACACTTTTCAGCCTTAGGATCTAGCTTTCCCCTTACCTGTGAGGGAATATGCACATATGCAACACACCCAAAGATCTTGCAATGATCCAGAGAAGGTCTCTTACCATGCCAAGCCTCATAGGGTGTCATTCCATCAAGTGTCTTTGATGGCAACCTATTGATCAAGTATGTGGCAGTAGATACACTCTCTGCCCAAAGATAATTTGGTAGTTTCTTCTCATTGAGCATAGACCTAGCTGTCTCCACAATGAGTCTATTTCTTCTTTCAGCTACCCCATTTTGTTCTGGAGAGTACCTTGTGGTAATCTCCCTCTTGATGCCTCTTTCCTGCAAGAACTCTTCAAAGTCATTGGAGAAATATTCTCCACCACCATCAGACCTTAATCTCTTCAATTGTCTACCTGTTTGATTCTCTACCAATGCAAGATACCTTTTGAAGCAATTAAATACTTCATCTTTATGTTTCATGAAGTACAAGATAGTCCATCTGCTATAATCATCTATAAAAGATACATAGTACCTTGATCCAGATATGGATGGCTCCTTGCTTGGTCCCCAAACATCTGTATGCACCAATTCCAAGTAATCTTCATGCATAAATCCCTTTTTTGTATATGGCAACCTGTGTGACTTACCAAATTGACAAGCCCCACACTTGTATATCATGTGTTGCTTGGATACATTAGGTATCCCAAGCACACATTGATCTCTGCTCATCTGCTTTATGGTTCTCTCTCCAATGTGACCCAATCTTTTGTGCCACATCTCCAATTCTGATAGGGTTTGGTCCCTATAGTTGTACAAGGCAATATTTTTAGTATCCTCAAGTTCAAATGTAAATAGTCTACCTGACTTCTCTCCCTTGGCTATCCTTCTGAATCCATGTCTTGGATCCTCCACAAATGCACCATGTTGAGTGAACCTGACCTGTAGACCTTTTTCAACAATCTGACCTACACTCATCAGATTCTTGGTGATTGTTGGGACATACAATACTCTGCTTAGCAAATTCTGATTACCATCACTTGTTTTGACATTACCTACTTTAACCACTGAGTGTTTAGTGTCATCACCTGTCTGCACTTGGTGCTTGCCTTTAGGTTCCTCCAAATCAGAGAGTAAGGCAACATTCCCAGCTACATGGTTAGAGCAACCTGAGTCAATATAGAACAAATGATCATCATTGATACCTAATTTAGATGTCATGTTCATAATCAACAAGGAATCATCTTGATCCTCTGCATAATTGTTGTAATCCTTTCTGTTCCTGTATCCTCCTTGATAATTGCCATTGTGATTGTAGTTATTGTTGTAGTTGTTGTTGTAATTATTGTTGTAGCCATGGTAGCCTTGAGATTGATTGAACCTGCCTCTGCCTTGGGAGTATCCTCCTCTTTGGTGACCTCTTCCTCTTTGGTTCTTGTAGTTCTTGTAGCATTCATCTGTAGTATGGTTAGACAAGCCACAAATATTGCATGGAGATTGATTATAGGGTCTCCCCCTACCTGACTTACCTCCTCTGCCCCTACCTCTAGATGATCTACCTCTCCCTGCATAGTTTGCTTGGGAGGTGGATCCTTCATCATCAACCTTCTTGCTTTTACCCTTATCTTTAGACTTCTTATCTGTATATAGGGCAGAGGGATTGTTACCTTTTGATTGCTCTCCATTCTTTGTGATCTTGGCTTCATGTGTAAAAAGTTGTCCAATCAGAGTTGTTAGATCAGGTGCTTGAATGTCCATGTACAAGTCCATTGCAGTGGTAAAGCTTTCCCACTTGTCATCTGCTTTGAGTCCATTGATCACTTGTCTAACAATTTGCTCTTCTTCAATCTCTTCTCCAACACTTGCAAGTTGATCTGCTATATCCTTGACTTTGGTGACAAAATCTGAAACACATTGTTTTGATTGCTTCCTAAGAGTTGTAAACTCAATCCATAGCTGATTCTTTCTGGCCCTTGTGCTTGATGAGAAGTATGTTGCCAAGGTCTCCCAAGTTTCTTGGGAAGTCTTACAGTTCCTAACATGAGGTAGAAGGAAATCAGAGATAGAGTTTAGAAGATATGACCTGGCTAAAGCATCTTTAGCACACCATTGATTAAGTCTCTCATGCTCATCCTTTGTAGGTAGGCCTCTGGTTTTGAATGAGGGCAACTCCTCATCTCCTGATATATATCCATACAAGCTTCTCCCTTGTAGATAAGTCTTCATTCTTAATGACCATGCCTGGTAGTTATTCCTATCCAATTTGTCAATAAAGGAAGGGAAACCATCACCCATGATTACCTTGTTTGCTCTGATACCACTGTTGGATGTGATGGCTGGATACAATCAGAAGATCAAGGTGGTGCTGCTAGACCTGCTTCACACCTGCCCTTTCTTTTCTTCAGATAAGGTTAGGAGACTCCTTGAGCTTCCAAATGACACCAAGAAACTATATATGTGTTGTACAAAGTGATTGAGTAATGACCAAATCAAAACAGATAAGTTTGAACCTTCATAAGTCCAAAAACTTGCTATTCATGTAATGACACCTGCTCAGTCTTAAGCTCAGTGTGTCCAGCACACTTGCAATTGGTCTAATTCCTTCTGGGAGTATTAAATTAACTTAACAAGCTACCATTAGCAAGTTAAATCACTCCAAATGATAAACTATACACTGAGCATGATGTTTAGCAAAATTAGGAGCACCCCCGACTTTTCAGGAAACACACAGAAATATACCAGTGACTGCTTCGATTGAGATTTCTCACAATTGGCTGAATGGATTGACTTGAAACTTTGTGAGGTTGTAGAATGCTTTGAGCTGGTTCCAATGAGCCCTTGATCATCAAATTTGGTTCAGTAGATCTTGAGATATGTCCTGTTGAAGTGGACAGACTTGGAGGTAGATACTCAGAGAAAACACAGAGTAAAAGTTATGAGTATATGTATTGACACTATCAAATGTACATTCCCATTGGCATGTAGAATGATGCCCAATGGTACTCAGAGGTGTAGGCTAAGTAGTAGCACTCACACACTCACTGAATCTCTTGGATTAGCCTCGGGAAGAGTGTAATAATACCCGCGACTTTTACATTGAATTTTATAGATGTTTTGAAGAAGTTTGAATTCAAAAAATTCAAATTGTAGGCTCCCTCAAATCTCTCATCTACTCTCATAGAGATATTCTCTCCATCCATAACTTCTAATTTCCACGACTTTTGAATGTAGGTGAGATTACAAGGGGTGAGTTAAGTCACATTGACTTTTACATTGGATAAAAGGTAATAAAGCATAGGCATGTGTTCCTATGGTATTCCTTCAAGTGAAGTCTTCATGAATGCTCTTGTGAAACCCTCAAGATTGATATCCAATGCTCTTCAAGGTACAAGTCAAAGCCAAGTGTTAAGGCTTGCTTGCACCAACAAAAGAGGCAAAGAAGAAAGAGGCTGGAATGGTTGTTGCAGAGGCCTCTACACCAAAAACAGAGTCTGCAAATCTTGTGCGAAAGAAGAATGGGCGTTTACTACTGTCTGCAGTTTTGACCCATCTTCTCATGATCAGTGCATGTCTGCAGTAGACTCAGATGTTTGGTACTTTGACAGTGGGGCGACCAAACATATTACCTCGCAGCGCAGTTTCTTCTCTTCACTCGAGCCTGCCCCTACAGGGAAAACTGTCACATGCGCCAATAACTCCTCTTATCCTATTATGGGAGTTGGTAAGATCATTCTGACTACTGCTGATGGTAGTTCTTTCACTTTGTCAGATGCTTTATTTGTGCCAAGGATAAAAAAGAATCTGTTATCAGTTTCTGCATTAGCCAAGATTGGCTTGGTTGTGAAATTCGTTGATGACAGGTGTACAGTCCATGATCTCTCAAATGGCGATGTGATTATTGCTTTTGGCATTTTATGTCGTGGGCTGTATAAGCTCATAGACTATGAAAGATCTGTGAATGATTCGGCATGTGCAGTTCATGATTCTCAGGCTATGTCAGATGCAAAGCTTTGGCATGCACGCTTTGGTCATCTGAATTTTGCTAGTTTGTTACGCCTGCAGAAATCTGAAATGGTGTCCTCTTTGCCCAAACTTGAGGCACCTGGAAAACATGTTTGTGAAGGCTGTATTTTGGGCAAAATGCAGCGTTCTTCCTTTCCAAAAGATGGTTCAGTTCGGGCTACGCAGAAATTGCAGCTTGTACATAGTGATGTCTGTGGTCCTATGCAGACACCCTCTTTTGGAAATTACCTTTACTTCGTGACTTTCATTGATGATTTTTCCAGGCATGCATGGGTATATCCACTCAAAGCAAAGTCTGAAGTGTTCATGTGCTTCAAACAGTTTTTGGTTTTGGCTGAAAAACTGTCAGCATGTAAAATGGGCACCCTCCGTTCTGATCGAGGGGGGGAATATATGTCTTCAGATTTTAATGCATTTCTGGTTGAACATGGGATAAAACACCTGTGTACAGTGCCGTATACACCTCAACAGAATGGAGTTGCTGAACGGAAGAACAGGTCTCTCATGGAGATGGCGAGGTGTATGGTCAAGAGTCAGGCTTTACCTCATAGTTTCTAACTTGAGGCTGTCATGTGTGCAGCATATGTACTGAACAGGTGTCCCACTAAAGCGTTGCAGTCTATCACTCCATATGAGGCTTGGCATGACCGCAAGCCATCTGTTGCTCATCTGCGTGTTTTTGGTTGTTTGGCATATGCATTAGTGCCTGAACAACATCGCAGAAAATTGGATGATAAGGCAGTAAAATGTATTTTTGTTGGATACAGTCCTGAAAGTAAAGGCTATCGTCTGTATCATCCACAGACTAAACGCATTCTAGTTAGCCATGATGTTGTCTTTGTGGAAGATGCTATTCAGCCATTGCTTTCATGTACTAAGGAGACATCTGTTAGCTCCAAAGACATGTATGATACTTTGATGCCTCTTTTTACAGGTGGACAATCTAGTGCTGGTCCTAATGAGGCAACTTCTCAGCCTTTGCAGGTTTCATATGATGATGCAGATCATTCCATTTCTGATGCAGATTTACATGATGCACTTGCTGATGAGAGAGCTGATATTGAGCAGGCAAAAACTATGCCAAAATGGTTGGTGCAGACTTTGCGTGACAGCAAATTAGATGCACCTTTGTCATATCGTACTCGTTCAGGCTCTCATAGTGCCTCCTTCGCATCAGATTGCTATGCTATGGCTGCATCTAGTCTCTGTGATGAGAATGAGCCTATTTCTTTTGATGAAGCACAGAATTCAGAAAATTGGATGGCTGTTATGCAATCTGAATATGATGCTATAATGAAGAATGGTACATGGTCTTTATGTGACTTGCCTCCTGGCAAGAAGGCCATTGGCACTAAGTGGGTATACAAGCTGAAGCGTAAACCTGATGGTACAGTTGACAGGTATAAGGCTAGGCTTGTTGCAAAGGGTTATGCGCAGGAAAGAGGCATTGATTTTGATGAGACCTTTGCACCTACATGCCGTATGACTACTGTTCAGAGCATTTGTGCACTTGCGGCCCATCATGGTTGGAATGTACATCAGTTGGACATTAAAACAACATTTCTGAATGGTGACTTGCATGAAGAAGTGTATGTTTTTCAGCCCCGTGGCTTTGTGCAGAAAGGGCATGAAAACCAGGTGTGCAGGTTAAAGAAGGCGTTATATGGTTTAAAGCAAGCACCACGTGCTTGGTATGAGAAGATACATGCCTATCTGATTGCACATGGTTTTGAGAACAGTCCAACTGAAAGCACCTTATATGTTAAGCGTGCTAATGATGTGCTTCTGATCATTGTTATCTATGTAGACGACATGCTGCTCACTGGTCCTATTGAGAAGCATATTGCTGATTTCAAGGCTGATTTGCATGCCTCATTTGAGATGTCTGATTTGGGGCATTTGCATCACTATTTGGGCATTCAGTTTATGCAAGTTGATGGTGGAATGGCTTTGTGTCAAACGAAATATATTGACACATTATTGCAGTGTTTTGGCCTTGAAGACTGTAAGCCTATTGCCACTCCTATGGAGACAGGTTTACGATTGAGTCTTCATGATGCTGGAGATGCATTTGATGTTGTTCTCTATCAGTAGGCTATTGGATGCTTGATTTACTTATGCATTACTCGGCCAGATATTCAGTTTGCTGTCTCACAGATGAGCACGTTTATGCATTGCCCAGGAGTCACGCATTCGAAGGCGGTTAAGCGCATCTTTCACTACTTGAGTGGTACTCGACTACTTGGGTTGTTTTATCCCAAGGGGGGATCGCTACCGCCAGATTTGCATGCTTTTTCTGACTCAGATTGGGCTGGTTGCTATGACACTCGTGTGTCCACCAGTGGCTTTTGCTTCATGCTTGGTAGCTCATGTATATCTTGGTTGAGCAAGAAGCAGCCTATTGTGGCCACTTCCAGTTGTGAGGCTGAGTATAGGGCAGCTTTCACAGCTACTGTTGAGTGTGTGTGGCTCAGATGCCTTATGGCTAATTTGGGTGTTGGCCAGTCTTCTGCCACCACCATCTTCACTGACAGTCAGAGCGCATTGGCAGTTGCGAGGAACCCTGTGTTCCATGCTCGCACTAAGCACATTGAGGTGCATTATCACTATGTCAGGGAGAGGTTCTCTACTGGGGAGATCAGCTTGGCATATGTGCCCACGCAGGAGAACATTGCAGACCTTTTCATGAAGGCTCTGCCTAGGGAGAAGTTTGAAGCTTTCCGCAAAGCTTTGGGCTTACTTCCTTTTGTGGAGTGATTTCCACATAGCTTGGCACTTCCTTATACATGAGTGCCAGCTCCTTGTTCACCGCATCACTCCTAGGGGGGATTTGTTGATATATTTAGGTAGTGATGTGTGTGAACACTCTAAGACCGCCGGGGCACTTTTTTCCCTCTTTAGGAGGCTTTTTTCCCCCGGCTTGTATATACGCCTATTGCCCTAATGGGCTACTTATCTTTGTACATTCTCTAGTAATACATTCAGTCTTGTGTGTTGTGCTCCAAGCTTCTTCTTCTTCCTTGTGCTGTTCGCGTGCTTCCGCAGACGTCTAACTCCAACAGTACAAAGGGTGCATTGAAATCACCAAATATTCAAATTCAGATTGGGCTTCTGATCTTGATGCTTGACAATCTAATTTTGGATATATGTATTCTTATTTGGATCAGGACCTATCTCTTGGGCAAATAAGAAGAAACCTACAATTGCTTTGTCATCCACCAAGGCCAAGTATCAAGCATCCACCTTTGCAGCATGTGATACCATCTGGATTTGATGTCTATTATCTCACATTGGTGTTTTGCAGGTTACTCTGACATGCGGATCATGGACAACCAACCAACCGTCGTCGCTAAGACTCTAGTATTCCATGCTCAAACAAAGCACATCACGATCTAGTGCCATTTCATCCAAGAGAAGTTGGTATCTTAGGAGATTACTCTAGAGCAAGGTACCTCTTAGGAGAACCTTCCAAAAATGTTCATGAAGGTTCTACCTCTAGTTCTACTCCAACTCTTGGTGGACCTCTACAACATTCAGCCACTCCAAAATGGAGCTACAGAGGGGGTGTTGATGACATGATTTCTCCTACCTCATTTCCATTTGTATCTGCATGAGTGCATCTCCATTTTTTATATAGGAGACACTCCATTCTCGTTTCATTTCCTTTTTATATTGTATCTCATTGTATTTGTGTACCTTGCCATTTAATTCTACTAGTTTATTCATACTCCTTCAATGGGAATTATCCCACATAACATCTAATTTGGAGAGCACCCTCCAAATCTATGTAAGGAGTGTCGCTCCCCTACTTCGTACTTGGTTAGAAGCTTGAGGAGCCCACTCCATGTTGGTCAGAAGCTCATTTCTAATCCGTGTGAGTTTAATCTTTCATTTGTGATTACATTCTTCTTTTCATTTTGCTTCCGTGTGTGTTCTCTCTACACTTGCAAGTTCAAAACCTTTTTCTTGTGGTTTATTCTTTGTACAATATCCTTCATTTATCTAATTCTTGATTCAACCAAATTTCTATGTAGGGTCCATTTTTATGAGGTGT
Organism: Ceratopteris richardii; assembly: GCA_020310875.1. Classification (NCBI taxonomy): domain Eukaryota; kingdom Viridiplantae; phylum Streptophyta; class Polypodiopsida; order Polypodiales; family Pteridaceae; genus Ceratopteris; species Ceratopteris richardii. Next base: position 77,194,495 of record CM035416.1, read on the forward strand.
GGGTGATGATGCCTCATTATTTTCTAAGTTTTCCTTCTTTGGCTCTCAAAAAATATGATTCCTATGTTGTTCGTGTACTCATAATGGTCAAGGATCATGTACCTCATTTTGTCTTTATCCACATACAAGTAGACCTCAAATTTCACCATGAGAACTCGGTTAATCTATTTCATTAGGAGGTTTTGCATTCATACAATATACCTATTCAAACCATCAATAAAAAGTGGTTCACAAATTGCATTGTCTTTGATGTATTCCAAGATGCTATAATATTCACATCTTATAGAACTAGATTCCATTGAGTACATTTCCTATAGTCAGTTTTGATATTTATTCCCACTCACTCTTTAAGTCACTAAATGAGTATGTACACATGAATTAAAGGTGTAATTGAAAATACATAGCTTCTGAAATATTGCTTATCTATAGCTTTTCTTGACCCTAGGTGCATAACCTTTGTGCTTATCTGCATATGGTCTCAAGAATTTGTTCAGGTTTGAATATGATGTTGCAAAGGTTTTGCCTTATGTTCTAGGTTTGATTTGAAGTTTTTATGCTGGATTGATTTACAAATTAAAAGGTAACTGAATTGTGATTTTGATGTAATCAATCCCTAACTTGATTATTTAAGCATAAACAATGAATGCAAACACATTTAGCAAATTTTATGCTCAAATCTTCCAACTTATAAATTAGCTCACAATGAAATTCCAAATTACTTCATTTTAAATATGAAAAAAAGGGTACCAAGGACACTAAGCTTGGGGTATCCAAGAGCTTGTTAGGCTTGTCTTGACCTTCAACTTGAATTGATTTGTAGTACATTTTCTTGATCTTGATCATTTTTTATATAATCTATTTGAAAATATTGCAAGTTCAGGCCCATACCAATGCCAAGGGGCTGATGATTATTATTTTTAATCGGATTGATAGGATGCCAATAACATATGGTTGATGGCTTTCTAAGCAATTGATAAAAAGGGATTAGTGGTAGAAGATGATTACGTACATGAATCTAAGTAGGTGATTGATTGGGGTTCTATGCAAATTTATGGATCGCTATGTAGGTGATTGATTGGGGTTCTATGCCAATTTATGGGGTGTATGACTAGGCAATAGTTGATGATTGTTTTGGATGGATAGGTTGGTGAAGGCATTTCAAGGTAGGCAATGGAGAAATGATATGCTAAAGTGATGGAATGCTAAAAATGAAAGCATATTTGGCATGATAGGGAGAGTAATAGATATTCCAAATCAAGGTGATTGACCACCATGTGAAATAATTGATGGTGTAAATATGGATGGCCGAATGTATGGGATGATGGTGCATGTACCCTTGATCAATGTATAGACTTACAAGGAATTGATTGATGCCTTCCAAGACGGTATCAGATATCCAATTGGATTACAACATAAAAGTGATGGATGGTTGAAATACACCCATGGAGGAAATAGACCAAGATAATGAAGGGGTCAATGGAGTTGTTTTTGGAGATTGACGATGGATTTGTACCAACATGCTTACGAGTGTTGATAGCAAAAAAGATCAATGTTCCTTTCTAAAAGGATGGTGGAGGATCCTTCAAGAGTGCAATATATGCAAGCGTGAATGATGAATCCACAAAGGTTTAGAGAGATTTACATAGGTAATGTGGTGGATGTTCGTTATGGGGAAATTTGATGGAGCGAATATGCCTAAGGGTAATGGAAACTCCAAAATCAAAGATGAATGATGTTTTTGTAGGCGTCTTAGCTTCCAAAGCGAAGTGAGATACACATGAGGGTCTTTGACAAGCCTTAGGCCTAGGAAATTGAGGATATTTCTATTGATAAGTGTGGCAAGGTGATGGAGGCAACAATCAGAGGGGCAATTGAAAATGACAAGAGTTGATGTAAGGCTTGTCACTAAGCAATGGAAGGATGGATTGATGAGCAATCAATGAGGGTGCTAAAAGGATATATAGCTAATCGATGGAGGGTGACTATGGATAATGTAGATGCAAGGTTGAAGAAGGGCAAACTAGATGCGATTATATATGTATGACTCTTTCCCGAAGGATAAGGAGCATTCTTCAAAAAGCAAGGCAACCCAAGAGGTGCATGCTTTTCTAAAGGTCAATTGCTAGAGATAGGGCGATGGAAGTATCAACCTGAAGGTGATGGATGCCCTAATGTTTTAGGGTCACTAGTCATATGATAATAGATACCCTTTAGATTTTAATGATCAATGGGAGATGCTTAGCAATGCAAAATTATACTCATGTGCAAAAATAGAGACAAATACGTGTCCATGTGCAAGTGTGCAAAAATGGAAAAATTGTACAAAAAGATATAGAATGTAGAGATAGAGATAAAAAGCTTACACATTATTTGCATATTCCATTTCTCATCAGAAGACAACATCTACACCTCAAGCTCCTAAATTATTTATCATATTTATTTTTTCCACATCATGGTTTTCCTAAAGTTAATTGTCAAATCATGATTTTTATAATCTAAGATTATAAATTCATTTTAGTTCAATCTAGGATCACAAATTAATTTTGTTTCTCCCTTTGATCCTCAAAGTAATGGTCAAAGTGAAGTAATTAATAACACACTTTTAGATTTTTTATGTTTTCGTTAATTTGTCAAATCATGATTTTTATAATCTAAGATTATAAATTCATTTTAGTTCAATCTAGGATCACAAATTAATTTTGTTTTTCCATTTGATCCTAAAAGTAATGGTCAAAGTGAAGTAATTAATAACACACTTTTAGATTTTTTATGTTTTCATTTTGTTGATAACACCAAAATTGGGATGAAAATTTTATTGATTCTTCAATTCGCATACAATGAAGTACCACTATTAGACATGCACTTTTTGAGCTCATATTTGGCCATAACGCCCAAATCCAATTACTTGGACAAATGGTTGACTAGGGATTACAAGTCAGGCTCAATGATAATGGTTTATACTTAGAAGATTACAAACATAATGGAAGGTTGGTCACCAAAGAGAACAAAGTTGGTAGGATGTTCACCTTGAATGTGAAAATTCTTGAAATGAATGCCACCATGTTCGCAAAAAATGCAGCTTTTATCGCATATATAGATATTTAGCAAAGTAAATTGGACATGCAAATTTGTAGAGGCTGAAATGGATATAGTCAAAGGAGCTTGTCAATGGACTATCAAATTTCAAGGTTGCAGAGATGCAGAAGGTATGTCAAGCATGCCAATTTGCTAAATAGTCAAGGGCATCATTTTATGACGTTGAGCTTGAGGGGGAGTGTTGAGATATCAAGCTCAACATGTGATGATTGAGGATGAAATGTACCATTTTTTCTTCTCTCTGATATTTAATGGTTACACTGATATATTTTAGTGACATTTTTTAGTAAGTTGTACCAGATTTATCTATCAAGAGTGATGGCACATTTGTTTTCTTTCCAACTCACTCATCCGCAGACATTAGGGTTTTCTTTATGGATTGTTCTTTATATATTGTAATGGTTGTATTGTTGCATTAGGTCATTCTTGCATATTTTGTTTGTATAGAAGAAGAACAAGATATGTCTTCTTGCCTCAATTTGTGTGTGCTCCTCTCTTTGTGTATGAGTGTGTGAGAGCTCTCTTCTTCCTCTCCTTTCTCTTTACAATTAGAACATAACACCAAGCACCAATGCAACATGGCACTCTTATGAAGACACTTGGCAACAACCCATGAAGAGAACAAGTGATTGGAGTAGCAAAATCAAGATAACTTGGAGACCACAATTGAGAACACCCTTGGCATGATGATCAATCCATCAAAGTTCCAAGCTATCCTACTAGAGAATATCCGCATTATATTGGAAGAGTATGCCAACTTGCTCGAATCCCATGACAAATTATCCAAGGAGATAACTCAATTGTGACAACAATAGGCAGTGCACATTCAGCTAGTTCCTTAACCAACTCCAATTATGGCAAAACAAAGTGAGTTAGCAGAGTTACATAAACAATTCCAAGAGTCACAAGCTAGAATACTCCATTATGAGCGACCATCCTCACTCCCAGAAGTGCCAACACCAAAAGAAACTATGGAAATCCCGCTGGAAGAGACCTATGCAAAGGCATATGAGCCACAACCTTTACTTGGTTGCTTGGCCGCTAATGAAGGACAAGAAACTTATGAGGCACCAAAGCGACAATGGTTAAAACAAGTAGAAGAGATCGATCATACACATGACAAGGTGGTAGCAATCTATATACAATTAATGGTCAATATCAAAGAGATAATGCTAAATTTGGATTTTTTCACGAATTTATCTCATAGATGTCTATTTACCACTTCAAAACTGAAATACAAGCCTTATTTCATGCTATTAGCCCATTACAATGCTGAAGTGAAGTGTATTATTGGAATGAGCCAACCTTTGCGACTCAGTTTCAACCAAAGGATGTACCAGAGCGAGCACATAAAAGCATCATCTTTCAACCAAATTGGCAAAAACATTTATTTGAGACATATGTGAAAATGATGCACACATGGTCCCATGCTCCCCTTCATATTCTTTATAACCCATGCTATGGCCCCATACCAAGACAGCATTCATGGATAGCATTTGCCATCAAGGTCAAGAATAATGTTAAGTGTGTAGATGGGTTGAATTATCCACATCTGACACCACCACAAGGACCACCCATAGTGGCATATATGGTTTCCATTATCCACCATTGGATCCCACGCCTCAAGTACATGCTTGATGTAGTTGCATAAATGAACATCAAAATCTTTGAGCCAATGATGGTTGTGTTCAAGACCTTCCACAAGGTAAAAGCCCCCTACATCTCAACACATGGTTTGAATGAAGGAAACTATGATCTAATATATGACATGAGCACCAGACCACCATTGAAGACATAGTATATGACATGAGCACCAGACCACCATTGAAGACAGTTTATGCATGGCATGCATGAATTAAATATTTATTGGCTTGTTAGAAACATACCTTCAAGGACATGTTCTCGATTGGATTTTGGGAATACCACTCGAAGGTATTCATCTCTAAGCCTACCCATCTATTATAGCTATTTGCTTTAGAATAGGCCATACATGAAGAATAGTTACATGCCACACCCAAAAGTTCTAGGTGCTATTGGCTGGGAGCGCTCAAAGACTAAGTTATCATGTGGGCTATAGTTTAAAGAACATGAGCTTGCAAAACACCTTGTCCAATACTATACAAAACACCCTCTCCAACAAGGGTCTGTCAGGGATGATAGACGCGAGAGAGGGTGGAGAGTTAACAGTTAGCGAGGACTCCGTAGATAAGAGAGCCTTAGTCAAGGGAGCCAAGGATGAGAAGACTAAGGTGTACTAAACATACAAGGAAGCCAATGCAAATTAGGCAAGGAATAGGTCTAGTCAATTTTTTCAAGTCAATAATTCAATTAACAATGATTTTCATCATTACCTATCATTCTGAATACTCATTTTGATAATTTCAACTCCATTTTGTTCAAGCTGAGGGGTCCTAGAGTTTGAGGAGTGTAAGGAAAACCCATGTATTATTTTTAATAATTTTAGAGCTCGTTTGGGCCTCCAAATTAGCTTAGGAACCTAATTCTTAAATAGGTTGGACACTGGGTCTGAACTAGTCCAAAGCTAGTCAAGAACTATAAAAGGAGCTAGAGAGCTTATTTTTGGGGTTGGCTTTCTGATGAAACATTGTATTAAGAGCTTTTAATTTAAAGATTCCATTGTTCTACTCTTTGTTCTTGCCTGTGCATGTGTGTGTGTATGTGTGTGCATGCTAGTGTGCTTCTCACTCACACACTTGTGCATTCCACTTGCTCATGGTTGTCATAACATCCTTACATCTCTATGAATTGACATCTACAAGGTTGATCTCCTCACATTGGTATTCCCATTGTGTTAGAGTGACAACAAGACTCGTTGACGAGTTATAACAAGGCTTGATGATCAATAAAGAATTTGAACTTGTTTCCCAAAAGATAATGGTGACACTTGTTTATCACATACACCATCGTGAGTCCTTCATGCTTAATGGTTGTATTATTGTATTCAGCATTGTTCAATTGCCTATTAGCATAAGTAATTGGAAAGTCCATGTTTCCATCAACAGTTGATTGGGATACACATAGTTAATGGCATAAATTGATGCATCGACATGGACATGGAAAAAAAAGAGCATAGAATTATGAATCATTCATGCCATACAAGATTATGCATTTTCATGAATGCAAGCATATGCATTTGCATGCATTAAAGTGAATTTAAATAGATAGTTTACTTTTGATGGAACTAAGACAATTGGGGAAGAAAGGAAGAAGAGATAATTGGAAAGTCATAAGATAATTGGAATTTCATACTTACTAGATTTTTCAAGGAAATACTTCTCTAAAGGGAATTAAGAATGAAAGATAGAAGTTTGAATTCCAAGTATGTAGTTTTCAATTGTGACAAATGATAATTAAGCCTGTGGAAGGTGAAATTTGTATTCACATATCCTTAAAGGGACTCTAGGGAAATTTAAAAGACTTAGCAGATGCTGAGACCTGACTAGTAAACAGATTCCTTGAATACCCTAGGATAGCTATTTGAAAACTTCAGATAAAGAGGTAATCTAGAGACAAGATTAATTCTTGTCACTACGAGTTAGTTAAGTAATAACTAACTAGATCTTGAATATAATACAAGTCGTTTGGAAATTACATTGATGACTTTAGAAAAGAAGGATGGACATTTATTCCATCAAAAAGGTTTGAAGCTTCCAAAGAAAAGCATGAGACAATTATAAAACAAAAGATCATCGAATGATCTTGTGAAGGAAGCCTTAAATGTGCACAAGTAGTGCACATGAGTGCATACATATAGAAAATTAGTTGGAGATACTTAGAATCCACCTACATCATATGTTTGCAATAACCTTTTTGAATGAAGTTGTCCATGTCAACTCATATTCGTATATGAACTACTACAAACACACAAAGATTGACTTGTTCCCCGCCTAGCCATCACTTAGATATCCACACTAGACTTCTCTCTTCTACCCATCTAATTTGAAAGTGCACTCATCAAGTGCCAAGTAGCAATACCTCATAAGTAGTATCTCCCAACATAATTTAATGTGACAAATCACCCATCACATACTCTATTGGAAGAATAAATCTTTTGTAAACTATGAAGAATAACTAGCGATCCTAAGGAGATGTCTACTAAGAGCTCTCCTCTAATCTAGTGAGACATACCCCCATGGTGACCATAGAAGAATAGTGCTCAAAGGGAAGTCATTTTCAATGTCCCATACTAGTGGAACCTTCTTCCAATTCATAGTGTCATACCTACACTAGACCTAATGTATATTCCATCTAAATATAATAGAATATGTAGGTGGAGTCTAATGAATCCCATGTCTTCAAACTATAGTAGTTTGGTTATAGCCAACATATGAAAGTGGATATCCCTTTCTATTCCAAACTAACTAGTTCCTAGGTACCAAGACTAAATCTAATTACCTTTCTATAAATCTTGCTATATATATATTGGGTACCCTAAATATTCTTCAATCAGGGATCTATGCTCTAAATCATAGAGCTGCTACCATAATTATGGTCTTCCTAACCATCACTCAAATCCCATGAGCACCCGTCGATGCTCTCTCATGAAACCCATCTTTGTGATCCCTTTTAATTGGTTTCCTTAGTATTTTGGCAAATAATACTTCACTATTTACTCAAGTGATGTGCAACAGTGGAACTAGTCACTCTTTGGGCATACCTCATGATACCCCATAGTCTCCTAATCAAATCATGAGACTCTTTTGAAGGTAAGTAAACCTTCAGTAAATTAGGGATGATCATATATATATATCCCATAATCCTCTATGCAACTTCCTAAAACCTATAGAATTGCTTATGCATGTCCTTCCCCTTAGCAATCCTATGGTCTAAATCCATAAGGATTATTTCTTGGGATCCTAGTTGACGAGCAATTGACCTCAGATGATAAGAATAAAAATAGACATGGATGGCCATACACATGTCCCATCATTGAACCATCATAAGTATATTCCATGTAAAAATGCATGCATGAAAATGGAAAACTGGAATTTAATGTGAATGTGAATGATATGCAGAAATTAAGTGGTCATAATGTGGAGTTAATGATGTCTTATGAATCCATTGAGATTCTTCAAGTGAATGATTTTTATATTTAACTAAATATCTATGATAGTGCATGTAGTAGTAACATCATAATCAAGTTTTTTTTTGGAACTAAAATTTCAACATCCTCTTCCAGTAAAGGAGGACCATCTAACATAGGAGTGAGTGGTAAAGTTCCTTTAAAGGATTTCAATAAACTACTATGAAAATAATTATGTATATTCCAAGGTATGTCTAATATAAACGCTTTCTCATTTATTTTTTGAATAATAGGAAAAGGTCCATAATAACATGGTGCAATTTTAACCTTAGGATGTTGTGAAATAATTTTCAACCGTCTTTTAAATATTTGTAACCATTTCAAAGTCATTTTCATCAAATTGTTTAGCTACTCGTTTCTTATTAATATTATGCATGTAAAATTCTTGAATCTTCTTAATATGCTCATGAACCTCATGAAGTGTAGAAATATGATCTTGTGCAAAAGAATCAACCACACAGATATTAGTTTGAGTGATAGACATGGGAATGGGAAGCTTTCTACCATAAAAAATTTCATACGGTGCATGTCGAGTAGTGGTATGCGTTGTGTTATTATATGCAAGCTGTAGTAAAGGAATTTTCTCATCCCATTTACTTGGATTATCTAAATAATAACAACGTAATAAATCTAAAATATTAATATTCGTAGCTTCACTTTTCCCATTACTTTCAGGATGAAATGCAGAGCTAAAGTCTATTTTGGAACCTAAATTTTGAAATAATGCAACCCAAAAGTGATTACAAAAATGAACATCTCGATTAATAATCCAAATGCTTTACCATGATGTTGTTTCACATGTTGACACACAATGCAATGGGAAACATATTGTGCAATATCCTTTTCCATATTTGGTTAAAAGAAAAAGTTTTTTACACGTAGAAATAGTACTTTTTATGACCCTATCACCCATATATGGTGGTTCATGCATCTCTTTCATAACAAATTCTTTAAAAAATTATGTGATGCATAACTTGTGTTGGAAATACAAGAATCCATTATGAAAAGTGTAGTGATCCTCATTAGTTGGTGTAGAATTATTGAAAGTAGTCCATGTCTGTGCAAAATACAAATAAGTGCTTAAGTGGGAATCATGTCATGGAATGAATGAATATGAATAGCAGAAATATTATTGATTGAAAAAATATTTGTTTCTGGTGATGGGAAGTGACTAAGGGCATCAGTTAAAACATTAGCTTTGCCAAGTTGATATTGAATTACAGGCTGAAAAATTTGTATGAATGAAACCCATTTAATGTGTCTTTTGGAAATCAATGGTTGACTTAATAAATGCTTAGTAGCTTTTTGGTCCGTTTTGATTAAAACTTCAGAACCCATAAGGAAATGTTTCCAAATTTTTAAAGCATGCACAACAGTTAAGAGTTCCTTATCATATATACTATAATTCTTTTCAGAAGGTTTAGGATTCCTACTTTGAAATGCAATAGGATGATCATTTTGCATTAATACAATACCTATACCAAAACCACTAGCATCTGTAACTACATGGAAAGGTTGTGCAAAATCTTGTAATTGCAAATTAGGTGCATGAGAAAGTGCATGTTTGAGTTTTTCAAAAGATTGGTGTTATGTTAGTCCCCATGCAAATTTTAACTTTTTCTTCATTAATAATGTGAGTGGAAGTGCTAAATACGAAAAACCTTTTAAAAACTTTTTATAAAAACTAGCTAACCCTAGAAAAGAGCATACATCATTCATAGATTGAGGTACATGAGATTCTTCAATTACTTTAATTTTCTTTGGATCTACATGAACTCCTTGACTAGAAACAATATGTCCTAAGTACCCTAATTCTTTTTGGAAGAAAGAACTCTTTTTCAGATTGGCATAAAGTTTGTTTTTGCATAATAAAATTCAAAGGCTATTGCTAAATGATTTTCATGGTCATTTTCATTCTCACTATAGACAAGTATATCATCAAAGAAAACAAGAACAAAAGCTTGCTAATCAAGAAAATGTTATTTACCATGTGCTCAAATGTAGCAGGTGCATTGGTGAGTCCAAAAAGCATTACCATGAATTCAAAGTGACCAATTTGAGTTCTAAAGATAGTCTTATAAATGTCATTTTGTGTCATTCATATTTGATGACACCCAGATTTTAGATCAATTTTGCTAAAGATACATGATCCATGAAGTTTATCTAGCAAGTCATCTATCCTAGGAATAGGATATCTATTTTTAATTGTGATCTTATTGAGTGCTCTATAATCAATGCACATCCTATAAGTTTTGCTCTTCTTCTCCATTAAGAGAACATGTGCTCCAAAGGGAGAAGAACTAGGACTTATAAGTCCTTTGTGGAGTAGATCCTTAACTTGATTAGCTATTTCTTTTTTATGTAAAGGTCCATGCCTATAAGGTGCTTAATGGGGAGGAGAACTACCAAGAATTAAGCCTATACTATGGTCAAGAGATCCCCTAGAAGGTGGTAGTTTAGAAGGAAAATCAGCCATAAAGAAATATTGATAAGAATGCATAAATTATTTATCACTACTAGAAAAAGAGGGGTGTAGCAATGGCCCCCATTGAAAAAAAAAGTGGGCCTCGTCGCTTATTCGACGGGAGCATCGCATAAGCAATGAAACTCTTTCTTATTAAAAAAAAAGAACCCTCGTCACATAAACGATGCAAACTGTCACTTATGCGATGCTAAATATTACCATCACAAATAGCGTCCCTATCTAGTGATGCTCCTATCGACGTTGGCAAACTGAAGAGCGGCGCATAAGGGACATGTCACATTTAAGAGTGTCGCATAAGCGACGATCTGGAATGTAAAAAAAAAAATTGATTGAAACACGAGAGAGAGAGAGAGAGAGCACGTGCACACAACCAAAGACCTAGCAAGAGAAGCAAGAAGCAAGAAGGTACGCTCACACACACACAAATTTACACACAAATATACACATGCATACACACACACATAGACACACATATACATGCATAGACACACACACATACACATATAGACAAACACACATAGACATGCACACACATACACACACACATTAACACACACACACTCATACACACATAGACACATACACACACATAGACACACACATACATAGACACACACACATACATGCATAAACACACACACACATACACACATAGACACACACACATACACACATACACACATGCACTCACATACACACACACATACATAGATTTACACACACATACACATGCATACTTACACACATATATACGCACATAGACACATACACACACATACACACACACATTTACACACACACATACACACACACATACACACATAGACACACACATAGACACACACACACATGCACACACATACACACAAATTTACACACACACATACACACAGATTTACACACACACATACACATGCATACACACACATATATACACACACATACACACATAGACATACACATATACACACATACACACACATACACATATAGACACACATAGACACACACACACACATAGACACACACATATATACACACATACACATGCATACACACACATATATACACACATAGACACACACACATACACACATACACACACATTTACACACACACACACATACACACATAGACACACACACACACATAGACATACACATACACACATAGACACACACACACATACATATATATGCACATAGACACATACACACACACACATACAAACACACATTTACACACACACACATACACACATAGACACACACACATAGACACACACATACACACATAGACACACACACATACACATAGACACACACACACACATACACACAGACATACACACACATAGACACATACACATACACATACACATACACACACGTACATACACACATATTTACACACATACACATGCATACACACACATAGACACACACACATACATAGATAGACACACACACATACACATACACAGATAGACACACACACATACACACACATATAAACGCAAATTTCCACACATACATACACATGCATACACACACATATATACACATACACACATATATGCACACATAGACACACACATACACACAAAAATACACACACATACAAACACACATAGATACACACACATACACACATACACACACATACACACAGATTTACACGCACACATACACATGCATACACACACATATATACACATACACATGTATATATAGACATAGACACACACATACATACATAGACACACACACACATACATACACACATACACACACATGCATACATATGCATACATAATGCACATGCATATGCATACATACATGCTTACATGCATACACACATACACACACTACACACAAATACACACACATACACACACATATACACACAAATTTACACACACACATACACATGCATACACACACACATATATACACACATATACACATACATACACACATAGGCACACACACACATATGCACATAGACACACACATACACACACATATACACACACATACACAAATAGACACATACACACTTACACACTTACACACACATTTACACACAAACATATACACACACATACACACTTACACACACACATACACATGCATATAGGCACATATATTTAGATACACACATATATACACACATAGACACACATAGACACACACACATACACACACACATACACACACACACATACACACACATGGACACATACACACATATATGCATACACACACAAAGAGACATACACACACATATATGCATACACACACATAGAGACACATACACACACATACACATACATGCATACATATGCATACATAATGCATATGCATATGCACACATATTGCATATGCATATGCGTACATACATACTTACATGCATACATATACACACACATACACACATAGACACATAGACACATAGACACATACACACATACACACTTACACACACATACACACACACATCCACACATTTACACACACATACACATGCATATAGACACATATATACAGATACACACATAGACATACACATAGACACACACACACATACACACGCACATGGACACATACACACACATAGAGACACATACACATACATGCATACATAATGCATATGCATATGCATACATACATACTTACATGCATACACACACATACACACACACATGCATACATTTGCATACATAATGCACATGCATATGCATACATATATGCTTACATGCATACACACACATACACACACATACACACACATACACACACATACACACATATATACACAGACACATATATACACACATAAACACACACATAGACACACACACATACACACAGACACACACACATATATACACACACACATACAGAATGCATACATACACATGCATACACATATACATATACTTACACATACATATACACACATACATATACACGCATACATATGTACACATACATATATTGGTTTCTAACCCATTTTGTTTTATATGTATAGTATTATGGATCCTAGTAGAGAGAGAAAGGTGAAACTCACTCTCATAAAAAGTCTTATGAGAGCAAAAGCTCTGTATGATACCTTAGGGATCATCATGCATGAGTACTCAGAGATGCATGCTGATGAGCTAGATTATACGATCCAGATGCTTACCTAGCGATCAGAGAAGGGATCTTATGTGGCTCCAGTGCTCATAGGTATGTTTTTTTCACAAATTTCTTTTTAATGATATTATAACACATATTTTTATTTATTTTTATCTAACTATTTTCAGGACACCTATACCACCTCCAGTTCATGAGAGTAGAGCATAGGTGCCTATGAAGACATGCATAAGCGCCTTAGGGTTGGAGTGCAATATAGAGCTAGAGGGGAATATAGTGTATATAGGGAATGGATTGGAGTTCAAGAGAAGGATGCGAGCATTATGCGAATCTTACCTGCACCTTGTCCACTTGCAGTGGAAGTAAGTATAAGTTTTACATATAAATTGAAATAAATATCTTATGTTCTATTTACATGATTTTTTTTATTTTTGTAGTGAGCATGATGAGAGGGATCAAAAATACGTACTTAGTTCACTTGAGATAGAGTTTGGGACTGGATGGTCGCATAAGTGGTGTCTTAAAGAGATGTGAACACTTATGGCTCATCGTCGTGATAATGCACGGTATGCATTGCTTTTACTTGTTATATTTATATGTGTAACTATATATATACACACACACACATAATATATACATATATACACACACATACACATATATACACACACATACACATATATACAAATATACACATACACACACATATGAATCCATACACACACATACATGCACATTTACACATACATGCACATTCACACACACACATACACATGCATACAGTTACACACATAGACACATACACATACTCACATACACATACACATACTCATATACACATACACATACATAATCATATGTACACACACATAGAATCACATAATCATATTTACATACATATATACACATACACATGCATACACACATATAGATACACATACATACAAATATATATATATATATATATATATATATATATATATGTAGTATCCATACATACATATATATATATATATATATATATCCTAATTCAAAAACCCTATTATAAATATTCTACTTCAGAAATCCTATTTCAAAAACCCTAACTTGGAAACACTAATTTTGATATTAGGGTTTTACAAACCCTAATTCAGACTTTTAGCCAAATGATTGAAGTATATGTACAGATTGCATATTTTCCTTCGACCACCTACTAGAGAGATGTCTCTCCTCCCAACCTTATGCCTCTATATATAGCTACTCCAATCAACCAGGATCATAATATATATAAAGATACATACACATCATGTAGATACACATACATAAATATAAAATGGAGTAGATACATTATGCATCATACATACATGCCTATATGCACACATGTATACATATACATGCATACATATTTACATGTACACATTATTCATATACACATACACATATATAAATGTAGACATCACATATACATGCCTACATACACACATGTATACTTATACATGCATACACAATTATAAACACACTTTCATATATTACAAAAATGCATATCCATATATACACATGTGCATACCAACACATGTATACATATATCACACACATGTACACACATACATATACATGAAACATATATATGTGCATACTAACACATGTATACATATAATACACATGAATACACACACATATGCATACATACATGACAAAAATTTGCTCCTGGAAGATAAGGCTATATATAAAATTTTAGGCATACCCCCGAGCTTCATGTTCTAACTTTAAGAAACATGATTTCATCTCTCTATTAGGATTCATCGATATTCTAGTTGAATAAAGAAGAATCTATTATCTGATATCCATTCCAATGATTCAAGTTATTGATTGATAACTAGAGTAGGATTTACTATCTAATCTACTCATATGTTTTCATTATTGCCATAAGACATCAATATAGTCTCATCTTCATTATCCTTATTGATTTCATGTATTTCTTCTATTGTTAAATCTGTGTTCTCATGGATGACATCATCTATTGATGGACTAATATCGATTTTTGGTAATTCCTCTTCATCAACAGTAGAATCAGCATGTAGAGTATTATCCTCTTCATCAAAAAGATTAGTATCATTATCATATATAATGATTCTAATTTCTCTTTTAGATGTTGATGTATCAGCATCTGATGGTGAATCATCAAGAGGAATTTCTTTGATCTCTCTAACAATAAACTATTCAAACAATGACCTACCTCTAGGTTGAACATGAACGACTTGCCAGCAAGGATGAGCATCAGGGTTTTTATAAAAAAATGCTTGTTTAATATGCCTAGGAAGAATATATGGTTCTCTAGTAGATCGCATTACCTTGGACGAATCAATTTCTCAAAACCCAGATAATTCCTTTCTCAATGTGGAATTACTACCTTTATACTCAGCTAGAAACTAGTCAACCTTCAAAATGACCTATCAAAATATATAAAAACAAAAAACCATTATTAGGTGCTTAAAAAAATAATAAACTCTATCATAAAAAATATAAATTTTTTTCTACTTGTTTGAATGTTTCATACATACCAACAACAGTTCCCACGTAACCAAGTTCACCATCTATAAGGTTCGTGTCTTTTGAGATAGCACGTGATAGTTGCTTGAAAGAAGCAACAATACTAGAATCCTTTGTTTTAAGTAAAGAATCAATAGTTTTGATTCTAATATGTTGTCCAAAATCCCACATATTAGTGAACATTTGAGCATGCAAAATAAATTAAAATAGTAAAGAAAAACTAATATACATATATGAAAAAAACAAAATATTATTATTATTAATTACCTTTCGTTCACAACCTATCATTAACTCTCTCTGCTCATCTGAGATTTCTTCATTATTTGTGCTGGCTCATTGCAAATGAGTATATAGCCAATCCATGAAGGAAGATATATTTGTAATCTTATTCTTATCGAGATTACATCTATATCTTTTGTTTCTCTATCTTCAGAAATTTTGAAGTTCCTGTTCGTACTCGCTAAGGAATGCTTGCATGCATTCACTATTATATGCTACAAAAGTAGAAACATCATTTTTTTCTTGAAATGTAAACAAAAATGGAACTCCCTTACCTAGTAATACCTCGTCTGTTATTTTTGAAGAAGACTCGTTGGTCCACGCATGTGGAACTTCTTCATGAACTCTTTCAAGGTACTCACTAACATAGTACGTGCACTCTTCAAGCATTCAACCCTTTGCCATGGATCCTTCTAGTTTTGCTCTTTGCTGCACATAACCTTTTAATATTGCCATAAATCGCTCAAGCCAAAACATCAAATCGAGTGGTGACAACACTTGCAATCTCTATTTCATCTACAAGATGGACTAATAAATGAACTTGAATATCAAAAAATGAAGTAGGAAGCTCTTTCTCCATCGAACATAGTAACTCTTTGCATTCACGTTTCTTTTGTGGGATTGTGGTTTTGTCAATCTCTTTTGATGTAATCCACCTATACATATCATAAAAAAAATTATAAAGAAGTTAACTCAAAAATAAAAGATATCAAATATTCATATATATTAAATATAAAAATATCATAATTACCTTATAAGCAATCCAAGACGATAGATCACATCTCGTACTCCTTTTGTTGTACATCCATCAATAACCAAAGGTAAAATATGTTTCAAAAATTTATGTCAATCATGGGTCTTTAACCCAGATAAGCTCTTATCATCCATAGTAAACATGTTCTGGAAAGATGCTCCATATCATGTAGGAGTCTGAATCAAATGAATTCTATTGTTGATAGTCTATATCTCTTTTGTCATAAGTACCCAAGAAGCAGGCACATAAGTCGTTTCTTGTCGATGTCTATCAAAAACTGGCCATAACTTTGGTTTTGAGTTTTGATCCTTCAAATCATTCCTTGATGCTATGGTATCCTTTAGTCCAAGAAGATGCTGCCATAATGAATAACCAATATTCTTGAATATATGCATAGGATCAAGAAGATGACATACTTTTAACTCTTTCCAATACTCCAAAGAATACCATATTGATATATTCTCTACGAGTGCCAATTTTCCTTTACCTCTCTTCACATTCTCATTATCTTCATCATCATTGAAGATTTCTTATTCTGGATCTATTAGAGATCCATCTATCCATTTTTTATACCAATCCATAGGCATCATAGGTTTTGGACATTGACCTGTTTCAAGCTTTCCATTAAAATGTATCGCTTCTCTTGTAGATCTTAATGGATGATCATCAGGCAAGAATCGTCGATGTCGAAGATAAATATTTTTGTTGCAATTTTTAGTATAGATTGATCTCAACCAATCATCACAATATGGACAAGCTTTATAACCCTTAGTAGATATTCCTGCATCATGAAAACAATAAAAGTATAACTAGATTAACCCATATTTATTTGTATGCATATTGAATAAAAAAATTACATCAATACCTAAACAAACACCATATCCTAGAAAATCATGAATAGTCCAAGCCACAATACCATGAACGGTAATATATCTTTCATTGATGCTTCTCGATACATCAATGAAATTAATACCTCTTCATAACTCTGGGAGATCGTCAATGAGAGGAGCAAGATATATATTCATATCTTTAACTTGTCTTTTCCCTGGGATTAAAAGTGAAAGCATTAAATGTTCCTTTTTAATGCTAAGATATGGTGGAAGATTGTAGTTTATGACTACCATTGGCCATGTGTGACCATTTACTGGATTTCATGGAGAATGGATTAACCCCATCTAATGCAACTCCTAACTTTAGATTCTATGGATTTTGTGCAAAATCAGGCCATGTAGAATCAATATGCTAAAAAGCAACACTATCATGAGGAATTCTAAATATTCCATCAGTACTTTTATGGTCATGTCCCCATGTCAAAAGCTTTGATAATTCAGGGCTTTGAAACATATTTCTAATCCATGGAACCAATGGAAAATGTCTCAATACTTTTTTTGGGATTTTATCTTCTTTGTCCTTATATCGAGGAGATTGACATTTTGGACATGTAAAAGAGTCTGTATATTCACCTCTATATAAAATACAATCGTTAGGACATACATGTATACATTGATAATCTATACCAAGATTGTTGATTATCTTTTTCATTTCATCATGTGAGGTAGGAAGAATATTCTGACTTGGTAAAAACTTTTTAGATAATAAGATGTAAGTTCATGAAAAAAAGACATATTAATAAACATAAATAAATAAATATACATATATATATGTATATATATGTATATAATTTTGTATATGCGTATGCTTATGTGTATGTGTATGTGGATGTGTATATGCATGTGCATGCATATACATATGCATATGTGTATATGTATGTATGTGTGTATATGTGTTTCATATGTGTATATGTATGTATATATACATATGCATATGTGTATGCATATATGTATGTGTATATGTGTGTATATATGTGTATGTATGTATGTATGTATGTGTATGTATGTATGACAGGTATTAGGTCGTTTGGAAAATAAGACAAGCAAATTTCTCTTGAAGATTTTGGAAGATGGATGAATAGTTTTAAAGTATGGGCGGATAGAAAGTGTTCATTAAATACAAGTTCTTGTTCTTACATTAGCTAAGGTAAAAACAAAAACCTACACTGATTGAACACTTTTTGTCCGCCCATCCTTTAAAATTATTCTTCCATCCTTCAAAATCTTCAAGATAAATTTACTTCTATTTTTCAAACAACTTGATACCTCCATAGCTAACTCATAATTAATATTTGTATGCAGAGTTCATAGAAGAGTTAGCAATGCATGTATTAGGTCGAGTAGAACAGGAGAAGCAGATGTGTCAGGAAGATTCTAAAGGTTGGGCATACAATTCCAAAGGCTAGATGAACAAAATATCTTCATTCAATATAGGTATGTATAATTTGACTTTACGCTCATAACATGTGTATGTGCGTATATGTGTGTGTATGTTTATATGTGTGTATACATTCATGTATATATATGTGTATGTCTATGTATGCATGTATTTATATGTATATATTTATGCATGTATATATATAAATAGATAGAAAATTAAACATTATACCTTAATAGTGCCGAAACAGATACATTACTCCATCCAAAATGACTTTGAAGATTGAGAATAAGTTCACACTTATTCATGTCAAATGACTTCCTTCATATACATGCTTTAGACATTCCTCTCAAAGATAATTCTCATTTTTAGAAATATCAATGCTCTCGCTGTCATTTTGATACCAATCCTCAATAAAAATTACCATGCCATCATCTTCATCATTGTCACACGAATCTTGTACTTTATCTTATTTTAAGTATAGGTCTTTCAACCTTGCATATTCCAAAGGATCACTTTTGCATAGCCTCCTCATAGACGCTTCTGATAACTGAGGTCTTACTGGCAATTGTGAATGGTGTGGTGGATTATCATCAACATCATATGTTGGAATATGTGAACATGAATATCATTAATATTTCCTAAATGCATAAAAAGTAAACTTTAAACATAAAATTAAATATATAAGTTATTACATATGGATAGAAAATTTTCATTCTCTCTCTAGCTAAAATGTGCTCTTGGAGGTCTACGCCATCCATAATTCACTAATAATTCATCACCAGCATGTAATGTAGTAATAGCATTGACAACTATGTATCTTGCTACATCTCTACTCATGTATGGTGATTCATGACTATTTTCACGCTCCTCAAATATGCAATTAGTCCTTGAACTATTATGTAATCCTCGACTACTATTTATTAAATTTGCTATATTTCCATGTGTGTAAGGTCTTCCATCAATATATAATCTTTCATTTTCTACATGTGAAATCCTTCTACTAGTAAGAGATGTTGCATTCAAGCATATTCCATAAGTACTCATGCTTTGAACATAACGTGCAAGTCGATGCCAATCTCACCATCCATATATAGGACCACAAAATGACATAAGAGTGACTTCAGAGTCTGGAGGCACATACAAATCCTCTACAATAAAGAGACCATGACCAGCACTAGTAATAGTGGATGGAGCAATCATATAGCGATTATCCCAAAAGTTAAAAACCCCTCCATCTAAAGGAAGTGGTCCTCTATTCCATCCTCCATATCTTCTTCTATCATAGGTTTGTACTAGAGAGGATCATGATCTGGCAATGGATAATCTCCAGTCGTTTCAGTCTCTAAACCAAGAGGTAGAGGATTTCTAGAAACCTCTACTTGTAGTTGATGAACAACAAGTCCATGATGCATCATATATGCCCATAATGGGTAATTGGTAGCATCCAACTTATCCTCAACAGCTAGCATATACATCATTCCTTTCAGCCATGGCCATTGACTAAAATATCTTGATGCAAAAAAAATGATTGTATCTCAAAACATTGAACAGAACTACCCTACCGAGTTCTGCTAAACCTGTTGCAGACTTTGAGGCACTTGCACTGGTGAGCCAAAACCTATATATATGTTTGGCATAAGAAGATGAAATTACCTACATAGGCACTGTGATAATATGTTCGAAGGCCAAAACGAGCTAAGATAGTGATTTTGACACCATAGAAAAAAGCCATTTTGAACTCATAATCACCTTGAGTATGCTCACCAATTTTCACGCAATTCTAGGATAGTGATTGGAGGGGTGTTGACGACACCCTAGATGAAGCGGCAACCTATTTTAATACCGATTGTTGGAGTTCGAGGTTTGTGAAAGCATGTGGCCATTGACTAAAATATCTTGATGCAAAAAAAATGATTGTATCTCAAAACATTGAACAGAACTACCCTATCGAGTTCTGCTAAACCTGTTGCAGACTTTGAGGCACTTGCACTGGTGAGCCAAAACCTATATATATGTTTGGCATAAGAAGATGAAATTACCTACATAGGCACTGTGATAATATGTTCGAAGGCCAAAACGAGCTAAGATAGTGATTTTGACACCATAGAAAAAATCCATTTTGAACTCATAATCACCTTGAGTATGCTCACCAATTTTCACGCAATTCTAGGATAGTGATTGGAGGGGTGTTGACGACACCCTAGATGAAGCGGCAACCTACTTTAATACCGATTGTTGGAGTTCGAGGTTTGTGAAAGCATGTGAATAGCACAAGGAAGAAGAAGAAGCTTGGAGCACAACATGTGATACTCAATGTATTACCAAGTGAATGTACAAAGATAAGTATCACGTTAGGGTTATAGGCATATACATAAGCTGATGGAAAAAAGCCTCCTAAAGAGGGAAAAGAGTGCCTCGATGGTCCCAAGTGTGTTCAGACACAACATTACCAAAATATATCAATAGAAATTATAGGATAAATTTTTCAAACAACAATTATATAGCTTTGTGAATGATATGCAACAATAAAGTGATCATAATGTGGAGTAAGTGAAGATTTTTCTATTCGTTGAGATTTTTCAATACAATGATTTTTGTATTTCACTAAATAACTAGGATATTGAAGACTTATAATTTGTATTTTAGTTACATCATGGTTCAAAATTTTAGCATTTATTGAAAATTTGATATCTTCTTCACACAATGATGGATTCATGAGAGGAGTTCATTTGAGTGGTTTTGGAAGACTTATATGATTTGAATTTTGGAAATTCCAATTTGAGGGCAACTCTAAATTAAAAGAGTTTTCAATTAGTTTTATGAAATGGGCCATAATATCATGGTTCTAAGTTTGATGCACGATGATGTTTAACAATTTTTCAAGTATTTGGTTATTAATATTCTTTTGGTCAAATCCTTTTGATTGAGTTGTTTTGAAATTATTTTCTTATTAGCATTTCATATGTACCTTTCTTGAATTTTCTCAATTCTTTCATGAATTTTTTGAAGTTATTCAACATGATCCATAATTACAGAACCAACCATAGGGATAATAATTTGAGTTTTAGTTATTAAAGTTGGGAGTTTATCGCCAATTACAATAGCACTAGATGGTTTCTTACTATGTACAAATTGAAGGATTGGTAGCTTTTCATCCCAATTTTTTGGCTTATCCAAAGAATAACAAGTAAAAAATCTATAATTATCTTATTAGCTGGTTCACTTTGAAGAATATTTTCAAAATGAAATGCAGAAAGTAAAAATGCATTTATGATGCTCAACTTTTGACTAGTGCAACCCAAAAGTGATAGTAAAAATGAATATCACCATCCAACTTTTGACGAGTGCAACCCAAAAGTGATAGTAAATATGAATATCACTATCCTAAAAAGTAACTTTATAAAGACCATAATGTGGGAAAATACATCTGATAAAAAATTTAACATGTGTGGACATTGTCTTTTTACAAGGGATGAAATATGCATATTTTCTAAATGTATATACTATAAACAATTCACCAATGTATAAGCCACTACCATCAATTATGACTAAAAAAATGGTTTTTCAAATTTGTTTGGTTATAACACAAGTACATGATAAAGAGCATGTTTGGGTTATGCAAATGATTTTTGTTGTTGTAGTACCCATACAAAATTAGCCTTCTTCTTTAATAAAATAAGTCACTGGAAGAGCTAACATGAAAAGGTCTTAATGATTTCATTATAAAAATGAGCTAATCCAAGAAAATATCTCACCTGATGAAAAGATTCAAGAATATAAAGATCTTGAGTAAATTTAACTTTCTTAGGTTCAACATGGTCTTGAAATAGATTGTTTTTCTTCAATCCTCATTTTCTTTCTGAAATAAGAAACTCTTTTCAAAGTTTTCATACAATGTGTTTTTGCATATACATTATGAAATTACATGCAAAATCCTTTTTATAATAATCATCATTTTTTGTATAAATCAAAATATTATCAAAGAAAACAAGAAAAAAATCTTGATAACCAAGAAATATGTTATTCATCATTTGTGCAAGTGCGGCACATGCATTTCTTAATCCAAATGGTATTGCTATAAATTCATAATGATGAGTTTGATGTCTAAAAGTATTCTTATATATATCATTATTTTGCATGAAAATTTGATGATAACTAGATCTATAATCAAATTCATTAACTATAGCAACTCCTCTTAGTTGTTTGGTGTCACATAATCCTAGTAGGAGATGGTTGAACCACGCCTTAAGAGAGAGGATTAGGAAGTAATCCTCAACCATGGCTTTTGGGGCAAGTGGTTAGCCCATCGCACTCCTAACCGGGAGGTTGTGAGTTCAATTCCCAACATTGGTATCAGAGCCTAGTTGAGAAATTGGGCGAGATGGAGGTTCACGCCTCATTCGTGGGCACTTGGAAAAAGCGCTTATCCGTGGTGAGTGTGAAACTGGCCTTGGACGAAGGTGCATGGGCATTTGGGCACCCACGGAGGGTGGGATAGGTCCAAATTTGGTCCATGTGCTGGAGTTTGAGGTTGGTGGAAGCGCTCATGCATGGAAAGTGGGTCCAAGAGTTAGAAGGGTCCACAAGTGAGCATTGAGGACAATGCTTAGTTTAAGGGGAAAGGAATGTCACATAATCCTAGTAGGAGATGGTTGAACCACGCCTTAAGAGAGAGGATTAGGAAGTAATCCTCAACCATGGCTTTTGGGGCAAGTGGTTAGCCCATCGCACTCCTAACCGGGAGGTTGTGAGTTCAATTCCCAACATTTGGAAAGTCATCTACATGTGGTAATAGATATCTTTCCTTTACAAGCACTTGATTCAAATAATGATAATCTGTGAACAACTTATAATTCTAAATCTTCTTTTCCGATAGAGGAACAAGAGCTTCAAAGGAAGAAGAACTAGGCCTTATCAATCCTTTTTCAAGTAAATCCTTCACTTGTTCTTTTTTACTTTTTTTTATAAATGGAATGATCTGTATTTATATTCTATCGTATGTGGAAGGGAGATCCAAGAATAATACCATATTTTTAATCTCTTGTAGAAGGTGCATCTTATGATGTATATTGGAAAAATACAACAATCATTATAAGATGCCATAAATTTTTTATGTGCATATGATAATGTTATGTTGTGTTCCTCAATATTATTAATAAATAAGATATAAAAAATGTGGCCTTTATGAGGTGCATGCTTTGCTTGTGTATGACTTATTAATGGAAGCATTTGAGTAGTATGCTTAGAATACAAAGAAATGCATTGAAATTTATATTTGAAACTTATAGTATTCATATGAATAGTTAATGCATGGATTATAATTATAATATTCATATTATGGAATTATATGATTGTAAAAGGCAATAAGGAATTTTTATCATTAAAAAATTCAACATTCCTTATTTCATAAGTAACATCATACCTATTTTCTTGAAATAAAACTTTTTAAAAAGGTGGAGAAGATTAACTAAAGATTGAGAAACAAAATAATATGAAAAACCATCATCATGCAGAATAAAACCATGGCTATCATTAACAATTCCTTTTAGAGAAAACAATGAACGAATCAAAATTTCATTACCTATAGAATTACGATAATTTTCAAGCTCCTCTTTGGTCCAAGTAGGATTGCAATTGACTTGAACTACATCCGTATTATGTAATGAGATTGCTACCCAATGGCTTCCTTTAGTCTTTTTTATGAGAATGAGCCTATTTCTTTTGATGAAGCACAAAATTAAAAAAATTGGATCACTATTATGCAATCATAATATGATGCTACTATGAAGAATGGTACCTAGCCTTTATGTGATTTTCATTTAGGTAAAAAGGCCATTGTCACTAAATGGGTATACAAGCCAAAACGTAAGCATGATGGAATAGTTGACAAGTATAAGGCTAGGCTTGTTGCAAAAGGTTATGCTGAAGAGAGAGGCATTTATTATGATAGAGACATTTGCACCCACTTGTCGAATGACCACTATTCGTAGCATATGTGCACTTGCAACTCATCATGTTGGAATGTACATCAGTTGGACATTAAAACTACATTTTTGAATGGTGATTTACATGAAGAGGTGTATATATTTTAGACCTGTGGTTTTGGAAGAAAGGGCATGAAAACAAAGTGTGCAGGTTGAAAAAGGCATTACATGGTTTGAAGCAAGCATCACGCACTTGGAATGAAATGATACATGCTTACTTGATTACACAAGTTTTGAGAATATTCCAATTGAGAGCACCTTATATGTTGAGTGTGAGGATGATGTATTTCTGATCATTTTTGTGTATGTTGATGGCATGCTACGCACTAGTCCTAATGAGAAGCACACTGATGAATTTAAAGTTGATTTGTGTGCCTCTTTTGAGATATCAAATTTGGGGCATTTGCATCATTATTTGGGCATTTAGTTTATGCAAGCTCATGGGGGAATAGCTTTGTGTCAAACAAAATATGTTGACTCATTATTGCAACATTTTTTCCTTGAAGATTGCATACCGATTGCCACTCTTATGGAAACAGGTTTATACTTGAGTCTTCATGATGCTCGAGATGCATTTGATGTTGTTCTCTATCAGTAGGCTATTGGATGCTTGATTTACTTATGCATAACTCGGCTTGTTATTCAGTTTTTTGTCTCTCAGATGAGCACGTTTATGCATTACCCAGGTCTCAAGCATTGGTAGGTAGTTAAGCCCATATTTCACTAGAGTGGTACCCGACTACTTGGATTGCTTTATCCCAAGGGGGATCATTACTACTAGATTTGCATGCTTTTTTTGACTCGGATTGGGTTAATTTCTATGACACTCGTGTGTTTGCCAAAGGTCTTTCTTCATGCTTGGTAGCTCATGCATATCTTGGTTGAGCAAGAAGCAACCTATTATGGCCACTTCTAGTTGTGAGGTTGAGTATAGGACAACTTTTATAGTGACTATTGAGTGTGTGTAGCTCAGACACCTCTTGGTTGATTAGGGTCTTGATCAACCTTCTGCCACCACTATCTTCATTGACAGTCAGAGTGCATCGGGAGTTGTGAGGAACCCTCTGTTCCATGCTCGCACAAAGCACATTAAGGTGCACTATCATTATGTCAAGGAGAGGTTTTTGGTTGGAGAGATCAATTTGGCATATGTGTCCACATAGGATAACGCTGCACTATTTTTCACAAAGGCTTTGCCTACGGAGAGGTTTGAAGCTTTATGCAATGCTTTGGGATTAGTTCCTTTTGTGGATTGATCCCATTCCACATAACTTGACACTTCTTTATACATGAGTATCAGCTTCTTGTTTACCGCATCACTCCCAAGGGGCTTTGTTGATATATTTCGGTAGTGTTGTGTGTGAAAACACTTAGGATCAGCATGAAACTTTTTCCCTCTTTAGGGGTTTTTTTCCCCCGGATTATATATATATATATATATATATATATATATATATATATATATATATATATATATATATATATATATATATATATATATATATATATATATATATATATATATATATATATATATATATATATATATATATATATGTGTGTGTGTGTGTGTGTGTGTGTGTGTGTGTGTGTGTGTGTGTATCTACAAGCCTAAAGGCTTACTGATCTTTATACATTCACTTGATAATTCATTCAGTGTTATGTTGTTGTCCAAACTTATTCTTCTTCCTCATGTTGTTCATGTGCTTCCACATACCTCAAACTCCAACAAATATATATTCCTATATTTAAAAAATAAAAAATCATAATTTTATGAATAGATCCTCAAACCTTCAAAAGTAAGATTGCTTTTACATAATTTTCAATGAATATGCAACAAACATATCTTGGTGGTCTATTATGTGCTAACTAAAAACACAACCACATTAAATTCCATGATCAAGTAAGAATAATGTGATCAAGGTCATATGTTTATACATGTAACAATCATTATTATGCAAAAAAATATAATACTTATATAAATGATAGCATTTTCCCAAATATGTTAGATCCATTCTAAATCTGTGATGATTGTGTTTCCTCAATGAGTAAAACTGAAAAAAGGAGAAGAGAAGACATGGTTCCTCAATGGATTCAAGCAATTTCTAAATAAAGAGGGCTTGAGTGGGAAGGGGGTTACAATCTCTACATATCCTATTTCTATACAAGGGAACTAACCTCTCAAAGGAAAAGGACCAACGTTGGGACAAGAGCTAGATTTATACAATGCTAGGTGGAAAATGAAGGTTCAAAAAATTTGAAACACGTTAATAAGAACAATTAAAATTAAAATGTAAGAGAAAATGATTCATAATTTAGAAGAAAATAATGGAATAGCCAACATGGGTTATGGGTCTCCATGGTATAAGGATCCTTCACAAACACAAAAGACTAACAGCACCTTTAGGTGTCATCTCCAAAGAGTCAAAGGTGTGGATGAATGTTAAGAGAATCACAAGGCTTCAAAATAGCACCTCTTGGCAACAATCTTACTTGGGAGGACAATGAATTATTGAATGCCTCTAATATTTCTATAAAAAACCACGGATGACAACCAAAAAAAAATCAAACCAAAATAGTGTTATGCCTAGGGAGCTCCCTATATGATGGAGACAATTATGCAAAAATAATTAGAGAAAAATATGGCCATGAATATACGAAACCAATTTGAGAACAAAATTGGAGTCGTTATTGAGTCAAAGGGGAGATAATTTGCATATTGTGTAGCTTTGCATTGTACTTCATAAAGATTCTATAGTGATCCATATATTTTATAAAGGAAGCTTGATCTACTCCTGATGATAGCTTGAACTAATTGAAAGTACTATGTGAAGGGCATAGTGCCCATGGGATCCCTCAAATCCCACACGTGGCGATAGGATGTCCAACACCTACTAGGAATGAAGAGAGTCCAAAGGCTCACTAAGGGGAGGAATTAGGTAGGGATAGCCCTTGTTGATCAGATCTTCCAGACACACGTACGTAGAGATAGTATAGTAACGAAATCTCATAAAAGCATACACAGAATAGAGAGAGATAAGAGACTCAACACAAGATTGAGTACAATCTCCCCCAACATACTCTGATGGATGAGTCTATCAGAGTATGTGTATTTATAGGTACTTTTCATTACATCCTGAACAGAAGATACATGAGGGTGATGCCTCAAAAAGTATGTGTTTATGAAAAATCTATTTTATTTACAAATCGTCACTTTTCTAAGCGATCTACTATTTTTACAAAAACGTTACTTTCTAAGCGATCTACTATTTTACAAAAATATATATATAATTCTATCTTTTAAATATCTTAATATATATATATATGAGTAAATCCATGCGTGTTCATGCCCTCATGATTTTTCACCTACTAAATCAAAACACAATCACACTTAAAAACATCAAGACAAAGGTATGGAAGAGAAGTTTGAAGATGTTGACATCATCAGGTGGAAGAAAGATGTAGAAGAAGAAAGTCCAACATTTCCAAAGGGAAAGTAAGACTTCGTTTTCTCATATTTTCCATATACTTTTCCTATTTTATCCTCTACATTCAAAGACAAGTCTACCAAAACATCTTGTGTGAAGAAAGTTTAAAGAAGAAGCAGTTTCTTGTTTTGCATCACTTGGTCATGATTTAGTAGAATTGACAAAAAATTGCATTGAGAGAAAGAAAAGTATCAGATTTTGAAGACAACTTGTATGTTTTAACTCATATGTATGAGTTATATATAAGTTGAAGCTTTTAAAGCAGGCAGCTAATATGTTTCCTCAAAGAATTCTTGGAGTGACAATACAGAGCTACTTGGTATATGACAAGATGCAGAGAAGTATATTTCTTCTTTATCTAGCTCTTGAAGTAAAAGAGTTTTTTTTAGTAGATGTTGAAGACTTGGGTTGAGGTTTTGTGTTTGGAAAGGTTACTTCATATTTAGCATTTTCAGAAAACTTTAGAAAATTCAGATTTTTATGTAACACTAGTTGAAGAATCTACTTTCTATGATTGTCTAGATTTTTGGATACATGATTGTATTCAAAAAGGTGTTCCATCATATCCTATCACTTGATTAAGAAGTGGAGTTAGCCAAAGAAAGTCAAGAAAATACTATCACATTTCACCCGAGTAGAATATGAAAAGATGAAGTATCAACTTGCACCTTGGAGTTCTCAAGGTGAGAAATTTGTCCACTTATGTTTCAAGTAGGAATTGCAAATTCTTGGAAGGATTTGTTTGAAAGTGTTACAACTTTGTAAGAAGCATGGAACTTGGAGACATTCAGGTAACAAATCAAACATTCAGTCATGAAGATTTGATGAGAACAGATTCTACACAGGTATTTTGTTGGAGAGATCTTGGTAAGATCTAGATAGATCTTGAAGATCTTGAGTATTTATGAGTCATTTGTCTATCCTTTGTTTGTGAAGATTCTTAACATTGGAGGAAGTAAGTCAAAGATTTAGATTCTATCATATTTGTGTTGCAGAGAGATAGAAGAAGATACTTGTTATGTTGTAGAAAGGTTATAACCCTAAAATGCTTTTAGAAAGGTTTTTGTTATATAGATCAGCTAACCTTATTCTAGATTTTGGGAATCTGAAGAATGACAGGGAAAGCTATCGGCATGTGCACAACGCTAATAAAAAGGGTTCAGAAGTTTTGTTTCAGACACGGGTATTGATGTTATGAAAGATCAGATTTATTGAAAGAAGGAAGACGTTCTAGATTTCATAAAGTCTAATATATTTGAAGAATTCTAGATACTAGTGTTAAATCATCCAAGGGGGGTGATGAAACATGAAGAATTATTGTTAGCTATATGTGAAAGAATGCAGAGTCATATCTACAGGTATTCCTATATCAGGTATTTCTATATTTCCTTTGTCAGTTTCTCTTTATGTTCCAGCTTTGAAAGAAGAAGGAAGAAAGGAGAATGGCTGGAGAAAGTTCCTGTTACGATGTTCCTATTCAGGAGAAGATTCCATAGTTCTATTGAAGAGAAGCTTGATATTTCAGAGAGGTATATTTCAGAGGTGCGCACATATATGTTTATACCAGATTCTTAAGGAAAGAGGTATGAAAGATTTTTAGATAGAACAAGGATGAAGACATGATGACATCATAGATTTTTATGAGACTCATGAATTGAGTTGACTTGAGTACAGTCAGAGATGAACCAGTAGTGTTTGTAATACACCAAGTTATGAGTTTTCAATCACAGGTTCCAGGATTCAGTTCTTGATTTTGATTAGTGTATTTACATGACGAAGGAGAAGTATGTTGAGAAAACTTTTGTAAGGTAAATGCAAATATGTGGATCCTAGTGTATGTTTTCAGGTTTGTGAAGACAGGAGATAGCAGGTTCAGAGTCAGTACTTGCTACATTTGTTGTCAAGCAGTGATTGCTTGATGTGTACACTATTGGATATCTAGTTTGCATATTTTCTCTCAAGTGTTATGGTTCATATTCAGTAAGTTCAGGTGTTTGAAGTTTAAAGGAAAGTCAAATTCAGTTTTGAAGAAAACTTTTGAAGAAAAGGTTTGAAGGTCAATTCAGGAGTACAATAGTCAAGAAAGTGTGTTTGATTCTATGTCTTTTTCTCTCTAACTTTATACTTCCATGCCAATATTTGGATGAAAAGAGCATATGTGAAAAGTTTAGAAGTTCTCTTTTTCTATAGTATGGAGTGCTCTTCATGTCAATAGCCTTATGTATTCTTATGGACAGTGGGCATGATCTTTTCAGTAGCTTCACCACTTTTTCAACTAGCAACATCATCTTATAGTAATTTTTATCCAAGAGAACACATATATCTTGTCTCACATATTCCCCGTGTCAAGTTAAGAGAGTATTGTTGGAAATGCAACCTTCCATGTGAGGTTTGAGTTTATTATTTCAATTTTGGTCAGTCTTAGACATCACCCATGGTCAAACCAAGGGCAAAAAGTATCAAAATATTTTATCACGTATTTGGAAATTACATCTCAAAGAGCTTTCTAATATTTCACATTGGAAATTTGGAGATGATTTTAGGGTTCAAAACCAGAATCCTAATTTTTTTTTTTCACATATGCTTTTGCTTTTCAAGATATGATTTTGAATGTTTGCTTTTCACTACTTTTGCTTTTCATATGCTTTTCCTTTTCATGTGCTTTTGCTTCACCTCAGCTTTTCATTACAAAGCATCAAAAGCATAGGTGCTTTTCCCAAAAGCTAGGCGCAACCCTAAAAGCAAAGTAGAGGCAAGTTTTCTCATCTACTATATAAGAAGAAGCCTATGGAGCCTCATTATCACTAAATTTTGAGCTAGACATGAGCTACACTCAAATGAATGTCTTCTTCAACCTTGTGGAGGAATGGAGCTTTGATTTCAACTGCTTCAAAGGATGAACATCAACTAGGGTTTATGATTTTTCTTCTACAAAAGTGAGGCCATATGAGCTTGTGGCTTATTTATAGGTGGAGGAGATCATCTACACTTCATGGAGATTGTGAAGTTATGAAGATATGTTGAAGAATAATGCATTTGTGTGCAAATCTTATATTTCTTTATAACATTTATGTACTTCATATTTTGGAATGTATTGAATATATGTGAAGCTTTGCACCATCTGTCTTGTCTATTCTCTCTCATGTCTCTATTTCTTTTGTCTCTATTTCTTTTGTCTCTATATTGGTTGTGGGTTTAAAAACTAGTATTGTATATCATCTAATGTGGTATATTTGGGATTGCATAAATAAAATCTTGTATCAAGAAAGTACTTCTTTCTCCCTCTCACTTGGGAAACATGTAAGGCAAAACTTCAAATTTACATTTGTCCTTTAAAGGAGGTAGAAATCTCGTATCACAACTAGTACATATTATGTAATAAGCATAGAGTGGAGGGAGTCTCCCCTCCTTTCTATTGATATATTTAGGTAGTGACAACACACTAGGACCGCCGGGGCACTTTTTTCCCTCTTTAGGAGGTTTTTTCACTATTGCCCTAATGGGCTACTTATCTTTGTACATTCTAGTGGTAATACATTCAGTATTGTGTGTTGTGCTCCAAGCTTCTTCTTCTTCCTTGTGTTGTTCGCATGCTTCTGCGGACGTCTAACTCCAACAATTGGTATCAGACCAGGTCACCACTTCATCTAGGGCGTTGATGACACCTCTCTTGTTGCAGTCTTAGAATCACATGAATTTTGGTGAGCATACTACTCAGCATGTTTCCGAGATCAAAACTGCTTCGTTCTGTGGTGTCGAAATTGTGATCTGATCTCGTTTCGGCCTCCGAACGCACTATAGCAGTGCTTATGCATGCTATTTTGTTTTTTTATGCCAAAGATATATATCAATTTCGGTTTGCTAGTATAAGCATCTCGAAGTCTGCTACAGGTCTAGCAGAATTCGTCTGGGCAGTTCTTTTCAACTTTTTGAGATACAGTCAATTTTCTACATCAAGGTATTTTAGTCATCGGCCATGGCTGAAAGCAGTGATGTATTTCGTATGTTGGCTGTTGAGGATAAGCTGGATGGTACCAACTACCCGTTATGGGCTTATATGATGCGACATGTATTGGTTGAAAAAGGACTATGGAACATTGTGCAGGGTGTTGAAAAACGTCCTATCATACCTGCAACTATTACAACTACAAGTACTGAAGCTGATGCAGAAGGTATCGAAGACGATGATATTCTGCATATTCTTGTTCGTGCTACGGTTTCTGCTGTGCCTACTGCAAAGCAAATTCGTTGGGATGGAAGAGATGCGGAGGCACATGCATTCATAGCTTTGTCTATCAAACGTGACATTCTTCCTCACATTCACTCTTGCATAACAGTTAAGGATGCTTGGGATACACTTACCACATTGTACCAAGCTAGGAATGAGGTTCGTGTTGCTTACCTCCGAAAACAGTTGGAGAGTGAGCACATGAATGAAAAAGATTCTATGGACAGTTTTCTAACAAAGATCAAAGACTTGAAGGAACAGTTGTTTTTTGTTGATGAGGGTATACCAGATAGCTCACTTGTGCAGACAGTTCTGAATGGTCTTCTTGATTCATATCAAAGTTTTGCTTCTACTCTTCGGTTGATGATGAAAGGCAATTCAAATGCCTTGTCTTTTGAGGAGTTAGTCTCTATTTTGTTGCAAGAGGATCAGTCCAGGCAGAACAGGTCCATTATGCATGTTGCAGATCAAGCTTTCCTGGCTAGTCAGAAGGGCAAAGGAAAATGGAGTTGTTCGACTAGTAAGCAAAAATCTGGTAATTCTGCACAATCGAAGAGGGAAGACAAAGATTAAAAGAAATCAGAAAAGTAGAAATTGTTTTGCAAGTACTGTAAAGGAAATGAT